>JALXJV020000014.1:29379135-29420522 GCA_024633595.2 Lepomis macrochirus | reverse complement strand
AGTATTATAGTATTATATCGTCAAGATAATAATTCTGCACAGTATGAAAGAAATAAAGTTCGAAACAACACAAATTACTACTGTACACAATAAATGCAACTGGCCAGTGGCAATGAGGAGAACACTCCAAACCAAGTCAGTCCTTACTTGGTCAGTCAAATTATGCCATCACCAGCTTTTTAGCTAGAGGGCAGCAGACGATAATAGTAGATAGTGATGCCCTGCTTCACTCCTTAAAGGGAAGGACAGCCCAAACAAGAAATTAAGAGAGCTGTCACAAAAAAATGTATTATTTAAGGCACATGTCTGTGCATTTAACACGTAACACCAATTCGTGGCATCATAAAATACTGTTGTACACAACTCTGAAATAATTGGTTCTGAATAAATTTTCTGTTCTGTGCCCATATTTTCAAGCTTCTCAGAATTAGTCATAAGAACACTGCTAAGAATTGATGTCAGTACTAATTTAAGTAGTGTGGACTAAATCTAAAGTGTCAGTCTTATAGCTGTTGCACTGCAGAACGGGGTTTTAGATGACGACATACACTCAGGTAAATTTACTTTATCTGAGTGCCATACACATATATCGTCCCCTCCAAAATTATTGGAACGGCATGTCATGTTAAAAAGTGTGTTTTTGTCACCACCGTCAGACGTCAACACCGTCAGGTTTTATGTCAGATGGTGGTAACATAGTTAACATAGTTGTTCACTGAAGACATTTGGGTTTAAGATCAAAGGATGAGTTTGAGACAAGAGTTCAGAATTTCAGCTTTTATTTACTGGTATTCACATCTAGATGTGTTAAACAACTCAGGACATACCAGCCTTACCACAGATAATTCTTGTTGCCCAGGTGTTGCCTTTTAGGTTGATTGTCCAAATATTAAATAGCTCTGCATGACTAGTCTAAGTCTCTCATCCTTGGTTCAAACCAAAGACTGCATTTCCTGTTAAAGAGGATAAACCAACATGAAGACCAGAGAGCTGCTATATGGGAGAAGAAAAGCAAGCAATTGCAAAGCACAATAATTTGGAATGTCCTTAAAAGTCCTTAAAAGAAAGAAACTACTGGTTTAATGAGCAACAGACGTCCAACAGGTTCGACCAAGGAAAACAACAGTAGTTGATGACAGAAATATCATGAGAGCTGTGAAGAAAACCTCCCAAAACATCATCAAGTGACATCACCAACGACCTCCACAGTGCAGAGGTGAAGGTATCACAATCCACTGTTGGAAGAAGACTCCAGAGAGCAGAAATATAGAGGCCACATCACAAGATCCAAACCAATCACCAGCAGGAAGAATCAGGAGGCCAGATTGAAATTTGCAAACAAGTACAGAGATGAGCTGCAAAAGTTCTGGAACACAATCTTATGGACCGAAGAGACCAAGATTAATCTCTACCAAAGTGATAGAAAAGGCCAAAGTGTGGAGAAAGAAAGGAACTACCTATGATCCGAAGCATACAAGCTCATCTGTGAAGCATGGTGGAGGTAATGTCATGGCTTGGGCGTGCATGGCTGCTTCTGGAACAGGCTCATTGATATTTATTAATGATGGAACTGATTGACTAGCAGGGGGAGACCGAGGCCAGAGAAGGAGGGTTTGGACACTGGAACTGAGATGGCAGAGCAACCTGCACATGAATCACATGAGAGCACCCACACACACACATACACAGTACAGATCAGATACAGATACAGAGGTTAAAACTGAAGCAGACATGCAGACTCTGATAAATGAGACCATCTTGTGCCTTGAGCAGAGACAGAAACTGATAAAGTAAAATCAGAAGGGATACATGCAAAATACAAGAATGACGCATATCAACGCTTGCCTGAACACATAATCAACGTGGCAGGGAAAGATGTCACATTTCTAGTTGACTCAGGAGCCACAGAATCACTCATCAGAACTCAAGAATTTCAAACCACTCCAAAATGAGCGCTAGATATCTCAGAACAGGTAGGGGTTTCAGGAAGCCTCTGGTAGAGAGATTTTCAGCACCACTAACATGCAGTGAAGAAACTGAAAAGCGTTTTAAACATTCCCTTTTGCTGTCTGATCATTGTCCCGCGCTCGAGATTTGTAAAAGACGGCTCTAGATTTAACGCCTTCCTGATGATGGCCATGAAGCTAGCATATCTAAACTGCAGTCTGTGTCTGAATGATATTGTTTTGGGTCATGTGATCACTGAAAAGAAAAGCCCTCTCACCCCAAAGCAAATTGAAGCAATTCAGATCATCCCAACATGAGAGAAAGAAACAGGTAAATGAACTTTGGTCACATTAAGGCACCATGGGCAGAAACCGCACATGGGGAAGGCCTGAGATTTTTTTTAATTGAAAGCTGGCTCTTTAATCTCCACCGACACTCGGTCTAACAGACTGTAACAATCCTTTCACTTGACCGTTGACAATAAGGGGTGGGGGGGGGGCATGACTTCAGTGTTGACCACGGGGGACGACTGAGACCTGTAGCCTATTTTTCATCCAAACTGGACTCTGTTGCAGCCAAACTGCCTGAGAGCTGCGGCAGCTGCTGAAAAAAGCAGCTATAGCATCACGTGACATTGTGGGCTATTTCGATTTGACTTGGCTCTACATGCAGTATCAATGATTTAGCTTGATATGGCTAACATTACTGTTGAGAGATGCACTGTACTAAATCCTGCCGACAACGCCAAAATTGTGATGGCAATTTGAGTTTTCAAAAAAAAGCTCAGACAAACACTTTTGGTGAGTTTTATTCAAGTCTTCTGCAGAAGGACTCACAGCAACACACATACGCCGTGTACATGTATGCTCAAATGAGTGAGGAGACGTCAGTGAGCCTGTTATTTATCCAGCTTTAGGTTCAATCATATCGTCCCACAGAGACACGTTGTCCCTGAAGTCTGGATAACACAGAGAACAGAGATATTTTGACTGTTACGTTTACTCAGCACAGAGTCCAGGGTTACATGCAACATGTTTGGAATTCCCATTACAAGCTGCATCACAAATGGATTTAAAAAAGACATAATAATCACAGCATCCAACAAGAAACAAAATATCTATATATATACTCATAGCAATCAATAAAAATACAATAAAATATAACAAAATATGCAGATTAAAGCTTAAACAGGAAATTAAAATAATAAAAAAGGCTTGTATCTCAGATAAACTCAGAAAACACTTTTCCAGAAGAGATGAGTCTTCAGACAGGACTTAAAAGAAGACACTGACTCCGACAGACTGATTTCCTCTGACAGGTCATTGCAGATGTTGTCTGATTGTTATGGTTGTCCTGAAGTAAAGACTCCATCTCTTGCAAACTTCACCAGCAGCGAAAGCAGCACTGAACATACAGAGAACAGAGACACAGAGAGGTTTTCATATTGTTACTAAAGACCAAAACGAACAATGAATTGTCTAATTAACATGTATTGTGTGTTGTATCATATCGCTCTTCCTCTGTGCTAAAAGATGAAATCTAAAAGTTCCTTCATCACCATGAACACACACACTGTGGTGTCCTACAGACCACCTTGACAGCACTTTAGTTGCACAGTCTCAGGTTTTCATTGGGTCCTCCTGAACTAGAAGTATCTTACATGGGTTCCAGCCATATTTGTGATGACTTCTCCTCAGCTTATCTCCCGTCCCTGAAACTATGATGAGCATCTTTTCATATTTAATTAGATTTAAAATATCAGACTTACTCAGCAGCAACAGGATGCCTGCAAGTGTTCCCAGGACAGCCGGCAGGTTGCTGCTTCCTGGCACACTCCTGCCTTGGCAGGACACCTCTTCCCCAGTGCAGTCACACACTGTGGCCTGGATGATGCTGTCCTGCTCCAGGCCCATATTATCTGAAACCCTCAGGACCACGGTGTACTCTCCACTGGCCAGCTCAGTGGCTAAAGTCAGATTGATAATTCTGACACAAACAAAAAAGGAAAAACCTTCATTGTTTGAGTTTGTCATTTTGTCTAATTTCAACCATATTCTCATGGAGATGCTGTTTGGAGAAAAATTATTTGTAATTTGCATCATTATTATGTCCTATTATTTTATGTTGGGCTGCTTCTCTCTCCCTTCTCCTACCCTGGTTCATCCTAGCAGTCCAAATGTTCTTCGAGAGACCCTGTAAAGAGACGCTGTAAGGAGCATCAAAGCCCGGTCCGTCTTTATCTGTTACTGACAGCAGCTGAGGAGCCGAGTCCTTGTTACAAACCTGGGAAAACAATGTCTGATTTAAGATTTTGTTTATGATCTTCACATTACTGCACACCGTGGCCTTTGCTTACTTTTATCTCTGAGGTTAGTATTTAAAATGATTGATGTGACTTGTTTTGTAACATTTTAAATATTGTAGCATATTATAGCATTTTTCATTTCCATCACATGGTACAAGTTCTCTACCCAAAACATGTCAATTTTTTATTTTATTTGCATTAAATTTGCTTTAAAACATAACGACTGAAATGTTTGGGAGAAAAGATGCACCTTGATTTCACGTTCTGCAATGCTGGGTGCATTGTCATTGACATCTTGAAGCTGGATCACAAGAGTACCAGTTCCTGTGGCTGGGACTTCATCTGGTGAGATAACAGACATACACACATCAGGAGAACAAAATACATTCAGTTCTAGGGAAGCCAAAACCATAATGAGAAAACCAGATAAGCTTGTAGAACCTTGTCCCCCCTACCATCGTCATATGCACCAATGAGTGCTGTGTATTTGTCGTCCTTGACGAAGGGGGACTCTCTGTCCATGGCGCTTTTCACCTTAATCAGACCCGTATCTTTGTCCACCTTCAGCCAGCCTGCAGGGTCTCTGATCATTCTGTACCTGGACATGAGCAAGATAATCACAGAAGAGTGTAACTGCTATGGAAGCGAGCTGATTACAGAGAACATGCTTCATGATGGGGCGTTCACAGACCTGACATTCAGTTAATATTCATTCAGCTGCGTCCACTAGCCGGCACAGCTCTCTGCGACCTGGTTTTGTTCTATCCTCTCAATACACCACAGGGAGCATTTGAGAAGCACATGGCTTCGTCAGATTTAGCTGTCTTGTTCAGATTTTGTTGGTTAGGTCATAACCATAACCAACATAATAACCAACATGATAACTTTGATTTTTGTGCTTCTACCATGATTAAATAGGCTAGTTAAATAATTTCTTTGTCTGCACAGAGTGTTTCTTTTTGAAAACATTTCTGTGTCTGACTTCTGTCACGATTCATCAGCTCTGTGCTGCTGGAAGTGGCTTCTGTCAAAAATAGACCTGCTGCGTATTCTCCAGAGCCGAAAGCCCCTTTTTATAAAACACGCTGCAGCAAGTCTGGTTGAACCTCAATCATTATCTAGAACGTCAGCGATTAGCTCTGGCAGAGTCGCAGCCGGAACCAGCAGCAAGCTTTCTGGCTGGAGTAATCTGGAAGAACACCAATTAAAACGCTCAGTAACACGTTATCTTCACTTGTCGCTCCGACACTGAGAGCAGACGAGAGGAAAGACACAGTTCGACTGGCTTAAATGTTGCTTTATGTAAACAAACACGTGTAAACACAATGGGCGGTATCAAGCTCATTAAAAAGAATCTCGCTCATGTCCATATATCGTACGATAAGTCAATAATGTAAATATCGTGAAAAGGCTGCCTGTGATTAAAAAACTTTTACTTTGATTTTTTGTGTGATTTTGTATCAAACCCTCAGTTGGTGATTTTGTTTTCCGCTGTTACGTCATTTTGTTCTCAATGAATTATACAATGAACAGAAAAGATTTTTTTCGTTCATCAAGATCTGATGTGTGATTCAAGTGTTCCCTTAATTTTTCTGAGCAGTGTAGTAACATGGTACATCAGGGTTTGATCTTACATGACTTTCTGTTTGCGTGCAGTGTCTGGGTCAGAAGCGGTGAACTGCACCACATCGCTGTCGACTGCAAGGTCCTCCGGTTTTGACACAACCTTCTCTGCTGGGTCAAAGACTGGAGCCTCGTTGACGTCCAGCACATTCAGCACCACTGTGGCGGTGGCAGTGGGCAGAGGGACAGCAAAAGGAACCTCATTCTCCACTGCAACCAACAGAACGTGTCTGTTGGTCTTCTCAAAGTCAAGACCCTGGTTGGATGGAAACAAAGCACAGCACTAACTTGTTTACATGAGAGCGAATGCTATTTAAGAAACTGGTCTCAGAAAGTAATCTGTAAATTAAATGTTTTACTGACTGATTTCTTCATGAATTCCTTGTTTACTTCCTACCTTGGCAGTAGAAAGGATTCCCTCAGTTTTGTTTCGTCCCGTTGTCACAGTGAAAAGTCCTCCAGGATCACCACTGACAATGGTGAACTTGGGGTTCCAAGCTGGCGTATGCGGTTCATCACCATCGGTTACTGACAGTGTGATGAGCTGAGCCTCCGCTTTGTTTTCCTCAATTCTTGCTGTATACTGGGAGAATGCAAAGGATGTGTGAAGGTGTGGGAGTGAAAAATGGAGAAAACAAAGACTGGAAAAAGGCTGTTGCCTGATAACTAAGTAGAATTTCATGGTCTGTATCATGTAGTTAATTTACTTTAAGATAATCATGTCTTCCCAGGACCAGACTGATCTCCAATCCTACATAACTACTAAGTAAAATGACAACATATTACATATTACCAAAAATAATTATGTGAGCTAACTACTTCCAAACAATTTTTCTCTTGTGCTGGTGGAAAGGTGGGAAAATGACACTTCAGTATGGTGAGAGCTTGACAAATCTGCTGTGCCTTGTTAGGGTCGCTAAGCTATGATTTAACAGTTGCTCTTTGAGGGAGGAGTTTAGCAAAAAATAAATTTCCAGCTACAAGTATGTTGTACTTACGGAGGACTGAGTGAAGGTTGGAGCATTGTCATTGCTATCTGTGACAGTAAGGATTACTTTCGCTCGTCCAGTCAGCCCTTCTCCCTTTGAGTCTGCTGCTTGTACCACCAGTGTGAACTCTGGGTTTCTCTGTTAGAAGAGAAGGTTCAGTGTGAAAGTTTTAGTGCCATCAAGTGGTGAGGGTTCCTAATTGCAACCAGTGGCTCACGGTGCGTTCACGTGTTCCTCGGACGGCCTCATTTCCCGAGTTGTGAAGTCGTTGTGTGTTCATGTGCTCTTAAGTCGGAATGTGAGATCAACATGTGAGGTGAGCCGTGATTATTTAATTTGATGCCTGTGACCAAACACCAAAACTAATGACGTTCATATTAGTCTTGGCTGTACTTTGTACTACACTTCAGATAACTGAGTTAACTAGGGGTTGGGTGTCTTGTTCAGGGACATGTGTCTTATCCACTGCACCATCGCCACCCCGGAGCTCACATGGAAGCTTTTACACAGACCTGAACCAAATCAAACGGGACTTTGTCTGAAAACCAGATAATTCCAACATTTAGGTGTGAAAGCACACTAAGACAGGTGACTTATATTTTAAAATCCTTACCTCTCTGTCCAGCCCAGTGGCTTCGACTCTGATGACTCCAGTGTTTGAGTTGATGGCAAACAGGTCAGGGGGAGTTGCTGGGTCCTGGCTCATAATCTTGTAGCGGATATCTGCGTTGTCAGTGTTTGGGTCGTCAAGATCTTCGGCCACAACAGTAATCACCTCAAAACCTTGAGAGAGAGAAGTCAGAAGTCAATATTAAGTCCAGGCTTTTCAAAGTATTCAGAGCATTTTATTAAACCTGCAGTGCAGAACTTTTGTCTTCCCTTCTGACAGTGAGAGTATTTACACAGGACTGTCCACACATGCTTAAAGACGTACAGGCTCTGCCATACTGAGTTGCTCCTGACATGTTGCTCCTCCTTCAGCTTGGTATAAAACACATCATTATGGTTCACCACAGACACCATTTTAAAACGCTGACATACTTCATATACAAAGAGATTTACCTGGCGGTGGTAGGCTTAACCAGCATTGTGTGAACTCGTTTGGAAAGAATTTTTAAATTTAAAAGTACAGGGGCTGGTTGCACAAAAAAACTCTTTCTTAAGTGTGAAACTTAAGTCTTATTTTCTCCTTAGCTAAGGAGAAACACTTCTGTGTGTTGCACAGGGATTCTGTGGATACAAAGTTGGAAAGGAAAAATGACAAGAAACCCAAATTGTTCAGAGGAAGAAAATATCGTACTGCTTCATTTCATAAAAGTAAGTAGAGGTTAAAAAGTAAATTTGCTCTGCAAATAACAGAAAACAGAAAACAACAAATGAGGGAGGAAATTGCTTTGAAAATTAATTCAAGGAATCTTCCATCTCCTTGAATTAATTCCTCCCTCCACAGGGAGGGATTCTATTAAGGGATGCAGTTAAGAAGCCAGAGGTACCTTATATTCTTTCCCTTAGTTTGGTTGATAAAGTCTTTTGTGCAACGGTTTTCCACACTTAAGGGAATACTTAAGTGATTAATTAAGTATAACACCAAGATAAGGAGAAAACCTGAAATACTTAAGTGATCACTTTAAGGAAACGTTAAGGGGAACATATAAGGGTGTTTTGTGCAACCAAATTTATTTTAAGGAAACCTTAACTCAGACTTCAAGGAAAATCTTAACTCAAGGATTTTTGTGCAAGCGGCCTTTGCACTCTATGTTTAGAGAGGCAGCCTTATTTACTAAATCAGAGGTCACCAATAGGCGGACCGCGGTCCGGATCCGGACCCAGCCGCTGTCCTCTCCGGACCGCCGACCTACAGCCGATTTATTATTGAGACTTACGACCTCGAGACGGAGCGTTTCTATTTTAACCCGCGCAGCTTTTCTAGCATTTACTGTACTAGTTTAGCGGCCCGGGAAACTCACAGACCAATCGCATCGTCTCATGTGATACTGCTCAGCCAATCAAATCTGTGCATTCGAGTCGAGTCCGCATCCGCGAGTGAGATACACCGGAAACGCACACCAGTGTTTCCCACAGAATGACAATGTAACTGGGGGGGATATTGACTACCCGCTATATACAGTGGTAGGCTCCCTGCATGCTGGTTAATAACTTTTATTAAGTCCTCGACGCTGACAGCGTTGTGTTGGACAGATATATGCAGCGGTGTTCCATGAGGGAGAGAGAGCGAGAGAGGTATGAGAGGTACGGGTGAGAGAGAGAGAGAGAGAGAGGGGGACGAGCGAGAGGACGTGCTTCGGGAAATTTTCTCTAACTGGACCCCTTTGAATTCTAATTGAATACCCCTGTACTAAATGAAGTTGGGGGCGTAGTGACACCACCAGAACAGAGATGAGTCTTGACTCAGCTGACCGACTTTTTCTTGCTCTAAGCGATGTCAGTACCAGCTGACCAGCAGAGGTATTTGGCCGAGTGCTCGAGCTGGGGCACAAGGTCTGACTGACTCTTGGAGGTAGGTGGTGTCAGTTACACTGACAGTCTTTTAGGCCACAACCATTGTCTTAAATCTGATGTGAGCTACTACAGGGAGCCGGTGGAGGTCATGAAAGAGGGGGTTCACAGAACTTCGGTAGATTGAACACGAGGCGTGCTTTAGAAATTCTCATCAATTATTGAGGATGTGCCCAAAGTTGTTTTTGCCATTTGACACACTCTATAGTTCTCTACACTGAATTCACTCATTAGTGAATAAGGAACAGTTTCTATGTAATGAAGAAATTGAAGAAGCTTCGGCTTCATTACCGTGCTTCTTCTTCTTCCCTACTCTTCTAGACAATATTGGCAGACCAATATACTTTCACTGGGGAACTTTGTTCAGGTTCTCAGCATGTACTCCAGGTAAAGCAACAGTGAACAGTAAACACACCAATGCAGATCTCATTCGGTACCTGCTGTTGTGAAAACGGTCACAGTTTGTTGGAGCAGGTCCCGGATTTTACTATATCAAAGTTTAGGAAAAAACATTAGCAGCTGCTTTTTTCTCATCTAAAAGTGAAACCACATTTGAACACTAACAGACATGTTTTGCAGGCTGAAATGAGATCTACTGACAGTACCTATTGGTGAGGACTCAGCAACTTCTCCCAGGTAAGTGGCTTCAGTGAAAATAGGTTTGTTGTCGTTCTGGTCGATTACGTTCACGACAACTTCCATAGGAGCCTCAGCCTGTCCTGAACCATCTGCCACAGCATGTAATTGAAACTGCACAGAGACAAACAACATATATTATGATAAAGAAAATGCAAGAATAATCCATGTAGCTCCATGCCTTTACATCATTAGAGCATAAACAAAGGTGGCATTAAGCACATTCCTGACACTTTATCACTGTGAGTACAAAGCAGCTGTTTTCTGAAGGAGCAAACAGGGTGAATGTTTGGTACTCTGAGAATACAAGACGAGTTGGGAGTGAGAATATTTTGGATTTTACTGTAACAGTTTTAAATGTTGACAGTTTGATTATGCCGCACGGCAATTTCTGAGTTATATTCAACTGAATCACTGCAAAGCGCTCCTCCATACATGAATTATTTCACATTTCTACAAATTTAAATCGTGCACTCATATACAGAGATGTCTCAAGTTTTTCTGTCCTGTTATATTTGGTATCTGATACAGAGACAAATCTAATGCTTAATTTTACTTAATATTTACTGAATTCTTGAATAAATATATGTTCTGTTTGGATTATGTTAATATCACATAATTAAAATCATGTTTCACAATGATCATTAAGCAGATCAGTGTCAACAGTTCGGTACAGAAAGAAATTTTAATCTGCCTTTTTTGCAAGAGCAACTAACAGACTGGTAACTCAGTGTACTTTTACATTTCTTTACCAAGTGTGTTGAGATGTTTCCGAAAACTCTGATCAAGACCTTGTCTGATCCTGAAAAGTGGACAAAGAAAAAATGTATAAAACTACATCAGAGGATGCTTACCGCGTAGGCGTCTTGTTTCTCTCTGTCCAGTGGTTTTGTGATATACAGATTGCCAGTGTTTCTGTCCATGGTGAAAAGGCCAACAGGAGGCTGATCAGCTCCCGGACCAGAGATGCTGTAATAGACCTTCTTCGCTTTTATCCTCAGAAGAACGAATCTGGACAATAAACCAGGACTGAGTTATCCCCTGTCACTGACAACACAGTTGCAATGTTGCAAAGATATTGTAATTTTAATGACAGTAGTTGAAGTAGTGCAGAGGTCTTTGACTTATGCTACAGTTGCATTCATTTCTGACATACAGAAACTGAGAGTGGCCTGGTTACAGCGTTCTACATCTTTAGTTCCTCTTACTTGAGATATCTTCAAGGGTAGGGTCCTCGGCCATTCTCAGGAACACGCATTGTAGGAATAACCCACTCTCTCTTCTTCCTCCTCAGTCCTTCACCAGACTTGGGAAATGCAGAACAGGCACCAGTGTCTCAGGTGCACTCTGGAAGAACATGTACATTTGTATTGGAAGAGGGACAGTGTTTGATGAAAAATGACAAAAATAACAAAAACAGAGCCTTTTCACTGTCAAACTACACAAGATCTTCATTATTCCACACTCATTCTTCCTTCAGGCTCCTTCAGTAGTGTCTCTAATCCTACCTCTGTGTTATTAGCAGAGTCCACTTCAGTCAGGTGGTGCTGAAGGTTGTGATCTTCATGGTGATGCTCAACATTTTGGTGGTGGTTACCATGGTGAAGCCCATGGTGCAAAACCCTGACAGGAAGAGTCATTTTGCGACCTTGCGAGTCCCAGGAGTGGATGAAGAAGTCCTGGTGTCCTTCATGAAGAACAACCTGTCTCTTTACCTGGAGGGGAAAACACTCATCAGTAAAGATTTCTACATGACAAAATCAAAACTTGGGCAAACTGAACTGCTTAAGAGGACAAAAAATGATGATGTTGGAGAGCTGAACATTGGAAACTTCAATTTTTAAACTCTACTGACCGTCAGTGTGCCGTTTGTCTGTACCATGAAACGTCTGTCATCACTGCTGAAACCAAATCTTGTGCGGTCTGTGCAGTCAGAGAAGCCCACTGGAAGAGGACAGAAGAAACAGGCATCAGTTACAAATGCAGTACATACAGAGAAAATGAATTATCAAAGTAATGTGAACCCTAATTCTAATCAGATCAGGCAGCGAGTGACAGAACAGCTCTCTTGATTGTTCTTACCTTTGCCCAGTCTTGTGCCCGCATCAGGTGCTTTCTGGTCACTTTGAAAACGACCATTTCTGACCCGAATCCAGGTAAACATGTCATCTCCTCAGCTGTCACTAAATCTGAGGACTTTGAGAGGAGAAACAACCTTTAGCTGAATCACAATCCAGATGGAAAGTGTGAAATAAGCAGGCTGCAAGAAAACTTTTTCAGTCAAAATGATTCAAAATGATTCGACACCAGTGTAAACTGTGATGATTTTTTTCTCAACATGTCAGAGAACACAGATCTGTGGAGAGATTCTGAATGTGTAGGAAAAGTTTGAACATGAACAATAAGCGTGCTGTAACAGATGAGCTATTAAAGTCTAGGATTTTATAACTGAATTAAAATTAAAATATTTATCATTGAAGTAAAAGGTGCCAAATTAAAAGAGGTTGCTTCCCCAGACAAAGACACAAAAGAGGGAAGACTAAATCATGTTGTTGACTGAAAAGTTGATCTACAAGAGAAAACATTTAAAGGCAGTGCAGAATGCCTGAGAGCCTTACTGCATTTTATAATGTCACCCATATTTTCACCGTCCACTGGGCTTTCCTTTAACATAAATGAAAATATTTCCACCATAAATTGAAACATAAAAGCAGAAATATCTGCTGATTCTTTATTGTCCTTCAATAAATTTGTTTCCACCATTCATACATCACATATGAACAACATGAACATACCTAACAACATATATTAAACACCTCCAAACAGCACATTTATACACAAATTGTCACCAATCTAACATACTTTTTTAATGAAGTAATTTTGTTGAGAAGTGCTCTGGCAAAGGGGATAAAACTTCTGCTACAGCCTGTTTCCAGGCCATGGATCTGTATCTACGTCCTGATGGGTGAAGAATGGTTTGAGAGGACGACGGATGTCGTGTGCTTTTCCTAAAGTGGATTTTCTACTTAGGGTCAGAAACGTTCGGGGGGTGGGGAGCCCAAATATTTTTGAGTGTTTGTGATGCGTGACAGTTTGTTCCAGTTGGACACACTGAGTATGTTGAAATAACAGGTGGAGCAGTGAAGGAAGATGGGTTTAAATATGCTTTTGTAGAGCAGCAGCAGAAGGTGGCGGCGGCAACAGAAAGTTATTTGAGTTTTTGGAAGGCAGAAAGTCTTTGTTGGCAGAAAGTATCAACGGTTGATCAAATTTCAGTCTATTGTCCAGAGTGAGGTCAAGGTATTTGAAGCACTCCACCATCTCAGCACCTTCCTTATTAAGGTACGGGGGAGGATGATCGATTTTTGAGCAAAAGGTAAATGAGAAATCCATGTGTGATCGTAGTATTTGGTATTGTGCAATACCTATGAGCTTTTAAGTTTCGTTTCTCACCAGAATCCGCAGGAGAGGAGAAGTGTTGGTTTGGGACAGACAGTCTAACCGGCCCGTAGGAGCTATTCATCTCCTCAATAGGAAGAGATACAGCCCACTTACGTCAGTATTCACTGTTTTTATCAACATTTCAATGTTTTGGAAGCTTTATGTGATTTGGAACGTGATTGTATGGATAGAAATAGTGTTTTGAAGAAAACTTCCAATAAAAGTGAACATATAAACAATAAAATAAATAATACAATAAAATATGGCCGAAACATGGACATTCATCTGGTATATTGTTGAAAAATTGTGTAATAACTGTTGTATATTAGTTTCTTTTCATGAAATTTACAGTTTCAGTTGTATTCCAAGATTTATCAGAAGATATTCAGTTGCATTATAATCAGTTGGATGATGGTTTTGATGGTGATATTGCTATTAAAATATAGGTTTTATACTGATTTATTGCATCAGCATTAACTCTTTAATAGTAGGATAGTTGATTTATATTTCTTAGCTTCTGACCTGTCAAATGAGACCAGTAGTATGCATCTAGGCCAAATGGTTGAGGAGTTATCACAGAATCATTTATGTTTTAAGCATTTTCCTGGACATAGGTGTCTGTTTCCAAGAAGTTAATGCTCAACATTTTTACGAGGGAGGACCCCCAGACCTGCCACTTAATAAGTGTCCCCTCCAGTGTGGAAACACAACCTGTTCTCTTGCAATTCAACAACAAAATTACCCCATAATAACTATACATTTCAATTATCAATAAACCTTAACTCAAACTGCTAATGTAGACAGTGATGGTCCTTTAAAAAATTCATTAGTTAATTGAAATAATATCATATGATTGAAGGCCTTCTTTTCAATTCAGTTTTACATGGAAGAAGCAGCACTTATTTGAATACAATTACACCTTGAAAATCATGACCATCCAATAAAAATGAGTCTTCACTGAAAGAAGAAGCAGGTTGATGTATAACTGAAATGTCAAAATTGCTAGGAGTAACAAAGCTCTCCAAAAACATCCAAATAGTTTTCTATCAGAGGTAAAAATAAAGTAAATCTCACCTGGAAAAGAACAAAAGAAACTGCCAACAACGCAAAACCTGCAGTCCCCATTTGTCTGCAAATCCTCTTTAAATATTCCTCATAATGAAAGTTCAAAATTAATTAAATTAAAATTAATTATAAGGAAATTATTTCACTGTTTCTTGTTGCGGCTTGAAAAGACAGATAAAAGTAGTTCCTGTTACTTCCTATTTATGAATATCCAACAGATGTACCGCAGACAATAACAGCATTCTTCTTCAGTGAGCTGTATCCGTGTTATATACTCACTTCCCGTCTCTGTTCTTCAATGTAAATCACTAACCAACTTCCTGTCTGTCTTTCTCTCTTTTACTTTTTTTCTCTTTTCCCGTCTGTCTCTTTCACACACTCTCACACACGCTTGGCAAAATTATCAACACTCTGTATTTTCATGCTGACTTCACTTATTTTCATGTTTTGTTGAGGTAAGATCTGATTTTAAACTACCAAGTGGGAATTAAGATTCCAACCATGTTGTTCATCAGGAATGGCTACCAAGAAATGTATATATACAATACATTTTTCAGTTGTCAACTCATTAAGGTGATGCCATCCTGAGAGTGTTTAAGTCATTGGGATGAAACCAGCCTTGAAACCAAACTCTAGGTTTCGGTTCCCCATTTTCATTAAAGTAAATTAGATCCTCCCTAAAGTCAGACAGGACAGAAAGTCCTGTAACACAGACACTATTTTTGATGTATTTCATTATTAATGCTGTATTCACACAGAACTCAGCTCTCTGCAGGACACTTATGAACAAGGTGGCAGACAAATGCAAGCAATACATAAGTGGTATAGTTATATAATTTCATGACGTGTCTATTTAAATTCAATCAATCAATCACGATAAATGTTAAATCATTATGTCTTTCAAGTTTAAAGGCTGATTTTTGCTCCTAAGTGAAAATTGAACAGATGGTTGTTGTGGTTTTAAACTTTTCTTTATGGTCTGAACAAACATTTGATGCCAAACAGTGGATCACTTCACATATCCGTTCAAAACTATTATCATAAAATCTTTTTAAAAAAACTATGATCAGTAAATCTTTTTAAAGCGCTAATTCATTCACTATTCAAATTAATTAAATTAAACATTTAATGATGAACATGTATTATATTTTTTGACAAAAAATACTTTGGAACACCAAAGTATTTTCAAACGCAACAGCTGCAATCGTAAAAGTAAAAGTATGTTAATCTTTGTTCATTTGTAATAAAATTGAATTGAAGTCACCTGTGCAAACATCCCCCAAAAACATTTTGAGGGAGACGGTCAAATGATGGCAATAATGATCCGTCATAATTCGGCATTAAAAAGAAGAAGAAGCGGTTAAATCTTGCGCTCATCATTTGCAGGTAACGGCAGTGTTCGACTACCTGCTGATATTCATGCACTACACAGGTAAGTACATAGTGAAAACAGTGCAGCACATGTAAGTACACTAACGGAAGTGTACGAATGACAGCCATTTTTTTGGAATTTGCTTTAAAGGTAAAATGTGGATTTCCAGTTGATTGTGACTGGACTAGTTCAGCATCTTAACATACGCTAGTCACAAACTGGGATAATAAAGTGTTTGAATTTAACTACGTATGGGGACAAGCTCCAAACTCCACTGGAGTCTTTCCAAAGGAAGTTTTTTGTGATGGCATGAAAAGATGCCGCAGAAAAAAATAATGCTGGCAAGACAGGTCGTAGTCTCTCTCGCCCTTCTTACCACCGGCAACCTCAAAGCAAGGTGACCTAACCTCAACAACCAACCTAGGTGACAGGAAGTGGTGTTGGACCCTTGTTTTGTCACAGTTCCATATGTGATCAGGAGCTTTCTCCAGCACCAGACTCTCATTTGTATTCTTGTGTTTTTTTAAACCAATCTTTCCCCACAGGGGGCTGAACCCTACGGCTCTAATGGCTAAGGGGGCACTGGAGAGGCCTGCTGTCTGCATCATGTCATTTTATTTTGGTGATGTCTAATAAGTAAACATAGCAAATATTAGGGATAATATTTGTTTATGTTGTGTTTCTGAAAAGAAGAGGATTTGTTGCAGCTGTATGTGTTTCTCTGAGCTTTCTCCATGTTCCTTTTCTGCCCTCGTTCTGCCTCTGAAGTACTTCAGAGTTGTTTATTTCCTTTTCATTTGGGCTCTGGAGCTACATCCATCTTCAGCCTATAATTTAATATATATTTAGGCCAATTAAAAAAACATCCTTTGGCCTCTGAAAAGTGGCTGTTGAAGTAGCTGATACACTAAAACTGCCAAAGAGCTTCTTACAATATATCAATGATAATAATCTAACTATATTATGAATAATTCTCTGACGGGGTAATTTTGTCTGAATGGCAGTTTATAATTTGATATTGGTACTTTTAAAGGGTTTTTGAATACTTCTTTCACTTTTGTAAACTTATGTTTTGCATAAAAAATCAACCTTTACATGTGTTACAATCTGCTTAAAATAATATACATTTTATTAAGTTATTGTCAAGATACAATCACTGTGATAGAGGATCTTATTTAATAAACCACCCAGTAACTACTCACTAAAACTCATCAGTAAGGCATCGACTTAACTTTCATCCAGAAAATTGATTATGCAGAGTTGATGCTTTCACTACAACCATCTGATCTACTGATGTTAAAATAGGTCAAGTTGCTAAATATCAGACTTGGCTCTAACTTTAACCGAGTGTCTGACCAGCAGCGCAGCTTAACTGACTAAGATATGTGCCTCCATTTAAACAAATATAAACAAATTTATTTATTTGCAGGATAAAACCCCTTGAGATGTACCATCTCGTTTTCGAGGGGGTCCTGACTAAAAACACACAATATAAAATACACAACATATGCATCAGACACGCAATAGTAAACATTTCAAAAATACAATAAAAAACAACAACAACAACAAAAACAAAACAAAACAACAAAAAAAAAAAAAAAAAAAAAAACCAAAACAAAACAAACACAACGCACACACACAAAGAGACAGCCAAACACATTCACTCATATACCTTGCACGTGCCACAAACTCTAGACATCAACACTAAAAATAAAATAGTAAAGTATAACAATAAGTGACAACAATTATAAATAACAGGAGCAGTCTGTTGTAAGGTGAATAATAAGAGCTTTCTTAAATGAACCGAGATATTTCAAAGATGTCAAGAAAATTGGTAGATTGTTCCAGTCTCTAGGAGCCTTAACCCTAAATGCTTTTTTTTCCTATTTCTAATGTAGTTTTTGGAACATGAAAAAAAAGAGTGTTATTGCTTCTAAGATAATAAATTTCATTAGAGTTATGCAAAATGAAAAAATCTTGTAAATAAACAGGATATTTAAAATTAATACATTTAAAAAGAAACTGGTACCAGTGTAACTGTCTTCTATTATCAGGAGGAAGCCACTGTAGTTGATTATACATTACACAATGGTGGGTTTGAAAGTCACAATTCAGAATAAATCTGCACAAACTATTGAATTTAACATTAACTTTCATAAGATCAGCTTTTGAAGCATTTTGATACACAATGTCACCATAATCTATAACAGGCAATAACAACTGAGATACCAGCCTCTTTTACATTCATGGTGAAACAGTTTTTGACCTGTAAAAACCCCAATTGAACATCCAATCTTTTTACATATATAATCAATATGCTTTTTATAAGATAATTCAGAGTCAATCCATAGCCCCAAATATTTGACACAATCAACCTTAGTAAGTATGGCACCAATAGATGTGGAAATTGAGAGTGTATTAGTAACAGATTTAAGCCTTTGTTTTGTTCCAAACAACATGATATAAGACTTTAAATGGTTAAGAACTAATTTATTTATAGCTAACCAGTGTTGTATTAAATCAAAATCTGACTGTAAGGAAGCAGATATCTGTAATATATTTGCACTAGAAAAATAGATTACTGTATCATCGGCATATAAATGAATATTAGAAGTTTTACATAATAATGGGAGTTCATTAATAAAAATAGAAAGAGAAGGGGACCCAGTATAGAACCTTGTGGAACCCCTTTCTTGATATTAAGAAGATCAGACTGATGCCCTTCAATAAACACACACTGCTTCCTATCATCAAGATACGCATACGAAACCAAGCCAGTGCATTCTGATTAAGACCAATAGTTTGTAATTTTTGGAGCAATATATGATGATCCACCAAGTCAAAAGCCTTCGATAAGTCAATAAAAATTGCACCTGTTAATTTGCCTTGGTCAGCGGAAGAGGATATATCATTAGTAATTTTCAATAGGGCTGTCATAGTGGAATGATTAGGTCTAAAACCAGATTGAAAAGATGATAGTATATCATGTTCTATAAGATAATTGAATAATTGAGTATATATTAGCTTTTCAAAAACTTTTGCAACTGTACAAATGATAGATATTGGTCTATAATTATTAAGGTCAAGAGAGTTGCCGCCTTTATGTAAGGGAATCACTTTTGCAATTTTCCAAACATATGGTATTTCACTAGTAGACAAGGAAAGGTTAAATAGGTCTGCTAGAGGGTACATCAATATATGAGCAGCCCATTTGATAAATTTTGCCTCCAGTCCATCCAAACCAGGACCTTTGTTAGACTTTAAATCGGTGATAACAGATAATACTTCAGCTGGTTCAATTTTCCTGAAACTAAATTTATTCATTCTCTGGTGTTGAATATAATCAGATAAATCATAATAATCAGATTCACAAAAAGCTAGTGTTGAGCCAACAGAAGTGAAATGTTGGTTAAAAACATCAGCAATATCTAAAGGATTTTGAATGATGCGATCTTTGAACTTTATCTGATGAATTGACTGATTTGTAGATTTAATAAGAAGGTCATTTGCCTTTCTCCAAAACTGTTTAGGATTTTTATAATGTTTGGAAAGACTGTCTGCATAATAAGCTGACTTAGCATTCTTAGTTTTAGTTTTGCTTTGATTTCTCAGCTGTCTATAAACCTCCCAATCTAATTGGTCTCTACTTTTCTAAATTTAGACCAGGCTAAATCAGCTGTCTGAACAGGGCTATCAAATCAGAATTAACCCAGGGTAGATGTCTACCTTTAACTTTTATTATTTTCCAGGGAGCATGTTTGTTACAGATATTTGTAAATTCAGATAAGAGATATTCCCAAGCATCCTGCACAGTAGGTATTATTTGAAATCTGTACCAATTCAAACTAATTACATCCTCAATAAAAGAATCCATATTAATATTTTTTGCACTGCCTAATTTTCATAAATTTAGGAGGTAATTTTAGCATTTTAATTTTCCATATACAGTAAATTATACAGTGATCACTAAAAGAGTCGGATAATATGCCAGTTTTCAGTATCCTCTCAGGATGTGTAGTTAGGATCCAATCTAATAATCTATGATTGAGAGTTTTATGATTGAGTCTTGTAGGTTCCTTCAATAGCTGAGAAAAAATTCAGATTTTCAAGTGCACATCTGTCTTTCGATGAGGAATTATCCAACCAGTTTTGTTAAAATCACCAAGAATTATCCATTCATTTGACCATCCAATAGAATATATAGTGTCTATGATACAATTAATAGAATTTGCAGGTGCATTTGGAGGTCTATAAATATCTCCAATCATGATTGATTTATTTTTATTGAGAATAATCTTAACAAATAATGCCTCAAAATGCAATGGCTCAATCCTAGGCAAAATATGTTCAGACAGCAAGGTATCAGCAACATAAATAGCAACTCCAGCCACCTCTGGTACCTCTATCTTTTCTAAAAAGAACATAATTTCGTAATGATATTTCCTGATTAGAAACTGATATGGTTAACCATGTTTCAGACAGCGTAATTATGCTGGGCTTCTGATCCTCTACCCAAGCTCTGAATATGTCTATTTTTGGAAGCAGGCTCCTAATGTTGACATGCACAATCTTTAGACCTTTACAGTTATCCATATTTTTAAGGCATCAAGATCAAGCTCATAAATCATCAAACCCAAATCTGAGCAGACACTCACCACAACATGAATTATACAGGGGACAAAACAAATAAAAGACAAAACACACAAGTTTTCCCACCAATCATTGTTCACCCTACTAATAAAAATATTCCCACCTGTATTATAAGAAATTTTAAAAATCAAGATAAAGTAGGAGATAGAGAGAAAGGGACAGGAAGAGAGACATAGCGAAAAAGGAGAAAAGGAGAGAGAGAGCTGGAAAAGGACCATAAGCCATCCATAAAAAACACAACAGAGCAGAAACAGTGCACCTGAGCATTAAGGCTTATTGATTTCACTTATCACTCAACGAGTACATGCCAGTAGAGAAAGTGGCAGCTGGTCAACAAACCACAGAGTAGCAAATTACGAATTCATTGTATACGTTAGGCCTCCATTAGAATTATTATTACTATAGTAACGTAATAGTTCAAAATAGCCAGGGAGTGATCTTGCTATCACGAAACATCTGACCATCGATATATAACCTATCAACAGTCAACACAACATGTCGGCCCTTTAATCTGTTCTCCTTCAGGAGCCGGATACAGTTTTTACGTCTATCCACAATTTCCTTAGGGAACTGATCGTTCATGCCGAAGTTGGTTCCCTTCAACTCCCTTCCCTTGCTTTTTACTAACTCCTTTTGCTTAGAATGTTCAAATCTAGCGATTATTGGCCTTGGGCCCGTATTGCATTTCTTCCCCATGCGATGTACACGGTGAAAAGATATGCTGTTAACTGTGTCAGCAGGTAGTTTTAGTGAAGTCAGGAAAAGTTTTTCAACACATGTTCGGGGTTATCGGGAGTGTTTTCCTTTACTCCAGTAATGATCAGATTTTCACGCATACTGCGCGTTTGTATGTCAAGGATGGTTTCTTTCAAGATCTTATTTTCCCCGGATATTTTACTCACTGTATTCTCTAACTCAGCAACAGTACCTTTCAATGCGATGTTGTCCAGCAGTAGCTTCGTCAATTTGGCTCTGGCTATAAGCCAGACTTGTCTTTATTTCCAGGAGATCTTGTCGCAGCAGATCCAGGGTATGTAGTTTTTCATTTATCGATTTGAGGAGCTTCACATCCACCGTGGCAGTAGTTGCAGAGAAGCGATAAAAGGTCGTCGGTGTCTGTTGAAGAACATCTAGATTTCCTCTTTTGTCCACTGGTTCTTGAGAATTAAGATCGGACATTCTGACTAATACGTTATACCGATTGTCAATAAACTGTTCAAGTTTACTCAGGCTGTAATGATGTTCACTTGCAGTAGCCAGTTTAAAGTCAAGTTTCTTGCAAACAAAAGAGTATCTTATAAAACCGGCATCTAACTACAGGGTGCCGCCATGTTGAGAATCATCAAGATTGATTGACACGCTCAGTGCAGCCATGTACCGTCACTCAGCAAACCATGACATGCCTCCGTTGTGCCTCCATTTCATGACTGGAAATATGTTCTTTGACTTTGTATATGACTTTGTGCCTTGATTATTTGAAGAAACTGTATGATAGAAGTTCAACTGAGCTGCAACACAAATGAATCAGGACTAACCTCTGTCTGAATTTACCTGATCAGCCCCTCTGCCCCCCTCTTTATCATAGCAGATGTTAAGATAATATAATAAACTTTATTTGTAGAGAACTTAATGTACATCACACAAGTCCTTCACAGAGAGAAAAAAACACAAGATCAATAAGACAAAGTCATAGCAATACAAAAATAAAATATAACAAAATTTGCAGATAAAAGCTTAAGCAGGAAATTAAAATACTAAAAAAGGCTTGCAGCTCAGATAAACTCAGAAAATGCTTTCCAGAAGAAATGTTTTGACTCCGACAGCCTGATTTCCTCATCACAGGTCATTCCTGATGTCGTCTCTAATACGTCTTCCTCCAGTAAAGAATCCATCTCTCGCAAACTTCACCAGCAGCAACACCACCACTGAACATACAGAGAACAGAGATACAGAGAGAGGTCGCCATGATCACTACTGAACTCATTAAAACAAAAAAAATCAGATGTTTACATATTGTTAAAGACCAAAACGCACAATGAATTGTCTAATTAAAATGTATTGTGTGTTGTATCATATCGTCTTCCTCTGTGCTAAAAGATGAAAACACATTAGTGAGCAACACTGTTGTACTGGGTGACAAGTTCCTTCATCACCATGAACAAACACACTGTGGTGCATTTTAACGCAGTGTCCTACAGACCACGTTGACAGAACTTTAGTTGCAGAGTCTCAGGTTTTCATTGGGTCCTCCTGAACTAGAAGTATCTTACATGGGTTCCAGCCATACAGTAGTTGTGATGCCAAGCTTCAAGACTTCTCCTTTGGTTCCAAACTATCATGTATCAACATCTTTTGTCCCTGGAATAATGATAAGCATCTTTTCCTTATGAATTAAAATCAAATATCAGACTTACTGATCAGCAACACGATACATTCCAGTATTCTCAGGATTGTCGGCACATCTATGTGTCCTGCCACAGGCCTTTGGCAGCACAGCTCCTCCCCAGTGCAGTCACACACTGTGGCCTGGATGGTGATGTCCTGCTCCAGGCCCATATTATCTGAAACCCTCAGGACCACGGTGTACTCTCCACTGGCCAGCTCAGTGGCTAAAGTCAGATTGATAAATTCTGACACAAACAAAAAGGAAAAAACCTTCATTGTTTGATTTTGTTATTTTGTCTAATTTCAACCATGTTCTCATGGAGATGCTGTTTGGAGAAAAAATATTTGTAATTTGCATCATTATTATGTCCTATTATTTTATGTTGGGCTGCTTCTCTCTCCCTTCTCCTACCCTGGTTCATCCCAGCAGTCCAGATGTTCTTCGAGAGACCCTGTAATGAGACGTTGTAAGGAGCACCAAAGCCCGGTCCGTCTTTATCTGTTACTGACAGCAGCTGAGGAGCCGAGTCCTTGTTACACACCTGGGAAAACAATGTCTGATTTAAGTCTTTGTTTAAGCTTTTAACATTACTGCACACTGTGGCCGTTGCTTACTTTTACCTCTGAAGATAGTGTTTAATTATTGATTTATGAAAATGTTATGACAATTTAAAATTTACAAAAAAAATCACATAATACAAGTTCTCTACCCAAAACGTGTCAATTTTACATTTTATTTGCATTAAATTTGCTTTAAAACATAAAGATTGATGTGTTTGGGAAAAAAGATGCACCTTGATTTCACGTTCCTTAATGGTGGGTGCATTGTCATTGACATCGTTAAGGTGGATCACAAGAGTTCCAGTTCCTGTGGCTGGGACTTCGTCTGGTGAGATAACAGACATACACACATCAGGAGAACAAAATTCACAATCACAGCAAGATAAATCCATATTCAGAGAATTTTTTTTTGGTTCTAAAGCAGTGATGAAGACCAGATAAGCTTGTCTTCTCTCCCACCTACCATCGTCATATGCACCAATGAGTGTTTTGTATTTGTCGTCCTTGACGAAGGGGGACTCTCTGTCCATGGTGCTTTTCACCTTAATCAGACCCGTATCTTTGTCCACCTTCAGCCAGCCTGCAGGGTCTCTGATCATTCTGTACCTGGACATGAGCAAGATAATCACAGAAGAGTGTAACTGCTAAGGAAGCGAGCTGATTACAGTGAACATGCTTCATGATGGGGCGTTCACAGACCTGACAGTTAATATTCATTCAGCTGCGTCCACTAGCCGGCACAGCTCTCTGCGACCTGGTTTTGTTCTATCCTCTGTGTGGTTCAGTACACCACAGGGAGCACTCGATCGTCAGATTTAGCTGTCTTGTTCAGATTTTGTTGGTTAGGTCATTTAACTTTGATTTTATGTGCTTCTACCATGATTAAATAGGCTATTTAAATAATTTCTTTCTTTCTTGTTTTGTCTGTTATTGCTGATATACGATCAGGAGTCTGCACAGGGTGTTTTATTTTGAAAACATTTCTGTGTCTGACTTCTGTCACGATTCATCGGCTCTGTGCTGCTGGAAGTGGCTTCTGTCAAAAATAGACCTGCTGCGTATTCTCCAGAGCCGAGAGTCCCTTTTTCTGCTTATAAAACACGCTGCAGCAAGTCTGGTTGAACCTCAGTCATTATCTAGAATATCTGCGATTAGCTCTGGCAGAGTCGCAGCCGGTGTAACACCAAAATCTGTGACCTATCAGATTCTGTGACCACACCCAAACGATGATGTTTTCCTAACCATAACCAAGTACTTTTCGTGCCTAAACCCAACCAAGCTACAACGGCTTCACATCGCCAACAAAGCCTCTGGCGCTTAACTTCCCATTTGGGTCACAGAATCTGATAGGTCACACATTTTGGTGTCACACCGGAACCAGCAGCAAGCTTTCTGGCTGGAGTAATCTGGAAGAACACCAATTAAAACGCTCAGTAACACGTTATCTTCACTTGTCGCTCCGACACACAGAGCAAACGAGAGGAAAGACACAGTTCGACTGGCTTAAATGTTGCTTTATGTAAACAAACACGTGTAAACACAATGGGCGGTATCGAAGCTCATTAAAAGAATCTCAGCTCATGTCCATACATGCGATGCGATAAGTCAATAATGTAAATATCGGTGAAAAGGCTGCCTGTGATTAAAAAACTTTTACTTTGATTTTTTGTGTGATTTTGTATCAAACCCTCAGTTGGTGATTTTGTTTTCCGCTGTTACGTCATTTTGTTCTCAATGAATTATACAATGAACAGAAAAGATTTTTTTCGTTCATCAAGATCTGATGTGTGATTCAAGTGTTCCCTTAATTTTTGTGAGCAGTGTAGTAACATGGTACATCAGAGTTTGATCTTACATGACTTTCTGGTTGCGTGCAGTGTCTGGGTCAGAAGCGGTGTACTGCACCACATCGCTGTCGACTGCAAGGTCCTCCGGTTTTGACACAACCTTCTCTGCTGGTTCAAAGACTGGAGCCTCGTTGACGTCCAGCACATTCAGCACCACTGTGGCGGTGGCAGTGGGAAGAGGGACAGCAAAAGGAACCTCATTCTCCACTGCAACCAACAGAACGTGTCTGTTGGTTTTCTCAAAGTCAAGACCCTGGTTGGATGGAAACAAAGCACAGCATTAAAACCTAAATTCATTGTTTACAGCTTAAATTATTTACATAACAGTGAGTGTTATTTAAGAAACTGGAAAAGGTCTCAGAAACTAATGTATAAATTAAACAATTTATTTACAGATCTCATAACTTCAATGTTGGAGTTAATTTGAGAATTCCTGGTTTACTTCCTACCTTGGCAGTAGAAAGGATTCCCTCAGTTTTGTTTCGTCCCGTTGTCACAGTGAAAAGTCCTTCAGGATCAGCACTGACAATGGTGAACTTGGCGTTCCAAGCTGGGGTATGCGGTTCGTCACCATCGGTTACTGACAATGTGATGATCTGAGCCTCCGCTTTGTTTTCCTCAATTGTTGCTGTATACTGGGAGAATGCAAAGGGTGGAAAAAGGCTGTTGCCTGAGAACTAAATGGAATTTCATGGTCTGTATCATGTAGTTCATTTACTTTAAGATAATCGTGTCTTTCCAGGACCAGACTGATCTCCAATCCTACATAACTACTAAGTAAAATGACATCATATTACATGATCAAAAATAATTATGTGAGCTAACTACTTATTATTCTTATTCAGTATTTCTGTTGTGCTGGTGGAAAGGTGGGAAAATGACACTTCAGCATGGTGAGAGCTTGACAAATCTGCTGTGCCTTGTTAGGGTCGCTAAGCTATGATTTAACAGCTGCTCTTTGGGGGAAGAGTTTAGCAAAAAATAAATTTCCAGCTGCAAGTATGTTGTACTTACGGAGGACTGAGTGAAGGTTGGAGCCTTGTTATTGCTATCTGTGACAGTAAGGATTACTTTCGCTCGTCCAGTCAGCCCTTCTCCCTTTGAGTCTGCTGCTTGTACCACCAGTGTGAACTCTGGGTTTCTCTGTTAGAAGAGAAGGTTCAGTGTGAAAGTTTTAGTGTCATCAAGTGGTGAGGGTTCTGAATTGCAACCAGTGGCTCACGGTGCATTCACGTGTTACTCGGACAGCCCCATTTCCCGAGTTGTGAAGTCGTTGTGTGTTCATGTGCTCTTAAGTCGGAATGTGAGATCAACATGTGAGGTGAGCCGTGATTATTTAATTTGATGCCTGTGACCAAACACCAAAACTAATGACGTTCAGATTAGTCTTGGCTGTACTTTGTACTACACTTCAGATAACTGAGTTAACTAGGGGTTGGGTGTCTTGTTCAGGGACATGTGTCTTATCCACTGCACCATCGCCACCCCGGAGCTCACATGGAAGCTTTTACACAGACCTGAACCAAATCAAACGGGACTTTGTCTGAAAAACAGATAATTCCAACATTTAGGTGTGAAAGCACGCTAAGACAGGTGATTTATATTTTAAAATCCTTACCTCTCTGTCCAGCCCAGTGGCTTCGACTCTGATGGCTCCAGTGATTGCGTTGATGGCAAACAGGTCAGGGGGAGTTGCTGGGTCCTGGCTCATAATCTTGTAGCGGATATCTGCGTTGTCAGTGTTTGGGTCGTCAAGATCTTCGGCCACAACAGTAATCACCTCAAAACCTTGAGAGAGAGAAGTCAGAAGTCAATATTAAGTCCAGGCTTTTCAAAGTATTCAGAGCATTTTATTAAAGTGCAGAACTTTGGTCTTCCCTTCTGACAGTGAGAGTATTTACACAGGACTGTCCACACATGCTTAAAGACGTACAGGCTCTGCCATACTGAGTTGCTCCTGACATGTTGCTCCTCCTTCAGCTTGGTATAAAACACATCATTATGGTTCACCACAGACACCATTTTAAAACGCTGACATACTTCATATACAAAGAGATTTACCTGGCGGTGGTAGGCTTAACCAGCATTGTGTGAACTCGTTTGGAAAGAATTTTTAAATTTAAAAGTACAGGGGCTGGTTGCACAAAAAAACTCTTTCTTAAGTGTGAAACTTAAGTCTTATTTTCTCCTTAGCTAAGGAGAAACACTTCTGTGTGTTGCACAGGGATTCTGTGGATACAAAGTTGGAAAGGAAAAATGACAAGAAACCCAAATTGTTCAGAGGAAGAAAATATCGTACTGCTTCATTTCATAAAAGTAAGTAGAGGTTAAAAAGTAAATTTGCTCTGCAAATAACAGAAAACAGAAAACAACAAATGAGGGAGGAAATTGCTTTGAAAATTAATTCAAGGAATCTTCCATCTCCTTGAATTAATTCCTCCCTCCACAGGGAGGGATTCTATTAAGGGATGCAGTTAAGAAGCCAGAGGTACCTTATATTCTTTCCCTTAGTTTGGTTGATAAAGTCTTTTGTGCAACGGTTTTCCACACTTAAGGGAATACTTAAGTGATTAATTAAGTATAACACCAAGATAAGGAGAAAACCTGAAATACTTAAGTGATCACTTTAAGGAAACGTTAAGGGGAACATATAAGGGTGTTTTGTGCAACCAAATTTATTTTAAGGAAACCTTAACTCAGACTTCAAGGAAAATCTTAACTCAAGGATTTTGTGCAAGCGGCCTTTGCACTCTATGTTTAGAGAGGCAGCCTTATTTACTAAATCAGAGGTCACCAATAGGCGGACCGCGGTCCGGATCCGGACCCAGCCGCTGTCCTCTCCGGACCGCCGACCTACAGCCGATTTATTATTGAGACTTACGACCTCGAGACGGAGCGTTTCTATTTTAACCCGCGCAGCTTTTCTAGCATTTACTGTACTAGTTTAGCGGCCCGGGAAACTCACAGACCAATCGCATCGTCTCATGTGATACTGCTCAGCCAATCAAATCTGTGCATTCGAGTCGAGTCCGCATCCGCGAGTGAGATACACCGGAAACGCACACCAGTGTTTCCCACAGAATGACAATGTAACTGGGGGGGATATTGACTACCCGCTATATACAGTGGTAGGCTCCCTGCATGCTGGTTAATAACTTTTATTAAGTCCTCGACGCTGACAGCGTTGTGTTGGACAGATATATGCAGCGGTGTTCCATGAGGGAGAGAGAGCGAGAGAGGTATGAGAGGTACGGGTGAGAGAGAGAGAGAGAGAGAGGGGGACGAGCGAGAGGACGTGCTTCGGGAAATTTTCTCTAACTGGACCCCTTTGAATTCTAATTGAATACCCCTGTACTAAATGAAGTTGGGGGCGTAGTGACACCACCAGAACAGAGATGAGTCTTGACTCAGCTGACCGACTTTTTTCTTGCTCTAAGCGATGTCAGTACCAGCTGACCAGCAGAGGTATTTGGCCGAGTGCTCGAGCTGGGGCACAAGGTCTGACTGACTCTTGGAGGTAGGTGGTGTCAGTTACACTGACAGTCTTTTAGGCCACAACCATTGTCTTAAATCTGATGTGAGCTACTACAGGGAGCCGGTGGAGGTCATGAAAGAGGGGGTTCACAGAACTTCGGTAGATTGAACACGAGGCGTGCTTTAGAAATTCTCATCAATTATTGAGGATGTGCCCAAAGTTGTTTTTGCCATTTGACACACTCTATAGTTCTCTACACTGAATTCACTCATTAGTGAATAAGGGACAATGAACAAATTAAAGGGGCTTTGGCTAATTACTGTGCTTCATGTGTCATTTTTTTCCCACATGTGTGCTGTGCTTCATCCCTACTCTTCTGGACAATGTACCATATAAAGAGCAATATAAATTCACTGGGAAACCTTATTCAGCTTCTCAGCATTTACGCTGCATTTCCAAGTAAGGCAGTACCATTCAGTACCACATTCCTCACGATAGTTTCGATAGTTTAAGTCAAGAACATAACAACAAGCCTGCTCCACACACGGCTTTACTGCTGCTGTGAAAATGGAAACTGTCATTTAAAAATCCAACATGTGAGTTGGTGACTGTTGTCAATTATTGTTCTTAGAAAGACAGAAAATCAGAACCGTCCACAGTTTGTTGGAGCAGGTCCCGGATTTTACTATATCAAAGTTTAGGAAAAAACATTAGCAGCTGCTTTTTTCTCATCTAAAAGTGAAACCACAGTTGAACACTAACAGACATATTTTTCAGGCTGAAATGAGATCTACTGACAGTACCTATTGGTGAGGACTCAGCAACTTCTCCCAGGTAAGAAGCTTGAGTGAAAATAGGTTTGTTGTCGTTCTGGTCGATTACGTTCGCTACAATTTCCATAGGAGCCTCAGCCTGTCCTGAACCATCTGCCACAGCATGCGTTTGAAACTGCACAGAGACAAACAACATACATGATGATACTGAAAATGCGAGAATAATCCATGTAGCTCCATGCCTTTACATCATTAGAGCATAAACAAAGGTGGCATTAAGCACATTCCTGACACTTTATCACTGTGAGTACAAAGCAGCTGTTTTCTGAAGGAGCAAACAGGGTGAATGTTTGGTACTCTGAGAATACATTTGTTTGGAGTAACATGGAGCTCTTCCACGTTCTACGGAGTCAGCAGAAACATAGAAAACCCCATCAATACAAGACGAGCCGGGAGTGAGAATGTTTTGGATTTTACCGTCACAGTTTTAATTGTTGAAAGATTGATTATGGTGCACGGCAATTTCTGAGTTATATTCAACTGAATCACTGCAAAGTGCTCCTCCATACAAGAAAATGGGGAGGACAAATTATTTCACATTTCTACTTTTAATTTAAATCGTACACTTCTACACAGAGATGTCTCAATCAAGTTTTTCTGTCCTGTAATATTTGGTATCTGATACAGAGTCAAATCTAATGCTTCAGTTTACTTAATATTTACTGAATTGTTGAATAAATATATGTTCTGTTTGTATTATGTTAATATAACATATCATAATTAAAATCATTTTCACAATGAGAGTTCAGCTATTATTAAGCAGATCAGTGTCAACAGTTCGGTACAGAAAGGAATTTTAATCTGCCTTTTTTTTGCAAGAGCAACAGACTGGTAACTCAGTGTACTTTTACATTTATTTACCAAGTGTGTTGAGATGTTTCCAAAAACTCTGATCAAGCCCTTGTCTGATCCTGAAAAGTGGACAAAGAAAAATGTATTAAACTACATCAGAGGATGCTTACCATGTAGGCGTCTTGTTTCTCTCTGTCCAGTGGTTGTGTGATATACAGATTGCCAGTGTTTCTGTCGATGGTGAGAAGCCCAACAGGAGGCTGATCAACTCCTGGACCAGAGATGCTGTAATAGATCTTCTTCCTTTTATCCTCAGAAGAACGAATCTGGACAATAAACCAGGACTGAGTTATCCCCCTGTCACTGACAACACAGTTGCAATGTTGCAAAAATATTTGTAATTTTAATGACAGTAGTGGAAGTAGTGCAGAGGTCTTTGACTTATGACTTATGACTGATGCTACAGTTGCATTCATTTCTGACATACAGAAACTGAGAGTGGCCTGGTTACAGCGTTCTACATCTTTAGTTCCTCTTACTTGAGCTATTTTTAAGGGGTAGGGTCCTCTGTGATTCTCAGAAACACTGATTGGAGGAATAACCCACTCTCTCTTCTTCCTCCTCAGTCCTTCACCAGACTTGGGGAAATGCAGAACAGGGACCAGTGTCTCAGGTGCACTCTGGAAGAACATGCACATTTACAATAATAAAAATAACAAAAATAGAGCCTTTTCACTGTCAAACAACACAAGGTCTTTATTGTCAACAAACAACAAATGGATCCATGTAGAAACTGCAAAGCACATTTTACACAAAACGTATTGTTTTGAAGGAGTTTTTTTTATTCTACACAGTGGTTGTAAACTTCCTTCAGTAGTGTCTCTCATCCTACCTCTGTGTTATTAGCAGAGTCCACTTCAGTCAGGTGGTGCTGAAGGTTGTGATCTTCATGGTGATGCTCAACATTTTGGTGGTGGTTACCATGGTGATGCCCATAGTGCAAAACCCTGACAGGAAGAGTCATTTTGCGACCTTGCGAGTCCCAGGAGTGGATGAAGAAGTCCTGGTGTCCTTCATGAAGAACAACCTGTCTCTTTACCTGGAGGGGAAAACACTCATCAGTAAAGATTTCTACATGACAAAATCTAAACTTGGGCAAACTGAACTGCTGGATGTGTAAAGTAGCTTGACAACAGTGAACTAAAACTCTGTGACATTACAGATGGGCTCAGGTCAGTGTGTGTATGTTAAGAGAAAGACAAGAAAACTTGCATATTTGAAAGTTTCTCCCAACAGAGCTACAGCTGCTACATCTTAAATAGAATTCACATGGGCTCCAGACAGTATGGATATCAGCCATACTTCATCTAAGTAAAATCCCACTCCTATTACTTCCAAGCATAGTTAAAAGGGTGACCAGATGAGAATAGGTGAAATTCAAGACAGGGGGGTGGGGGCCGTGGCTACCAGTACGCTGCAATAGTACATTCAGTGTCAACGATGTTGGAATGTAACATAATCTGTTACATACAATCTGTCTGTTCATTCATTCATTCAAAGTCGAGCATTAGAAATCAATCAAGTCTGTTAAACTCTACTGACCGTCAGTGTGCCGTCTGTCTGGACCATGAAACGTCTGTCATCACTGCTGAAACCAAATCTTGTGCGGTCTGTGCAGTTAGAGAAGCCCACTGGAAGAGGACAGAAGAAACAGGTATGAACAAAACAAAGTTAATTGTCAAGTATTCAGAACATAACAAAGAACGGAAGTATGTACCAGGGAAAAAAAAAACACCAATTTTAACTCTGAAAGCTTTCATCACCTCACCTCATCATTCAGCCTTGCCTCTAGTTGCTGCAGTTAGCAAGGTTGGTTGTCAGATCAGATGGAAAAAGTAGAATGGCGTGTTCAAAACTAGCCGCGACTTTTAAGGATGAGTTGACAGACACATACAAGTTCAATCAACCTGAGGGATGCACAACACCAGTGTGCCTGATTTGCAAGGAGTGAAGGAAAATATAGGAATTTTACAGGATCACCATATGATTCTGCAAATTAATTTTTATCTTGAGAATAAAGCTTTGATATGCTCCTCATGTACCAGAAAGAACTATTGGTCTTAAAGTTACAATGAGTAAGATTAAAACTTTGCTCTTCATGATGCCATGATTTCACTTAGTTTTATCTAATCAGATGAATTAGAAAATGTACATTTTAGGTGTAAATAGACGTACAAATTCAAATCTTTAAAATTTGTGTTGTTTTTTTAAAACTGTTTAAGAAACAAACCTAAATAGGGTAGAACGTAAAATGCAAAAGTTCACCTACACCAGGTGTACATGAATGTTGGACCAATGTAGCTGGTATGCTTAACTTATCATTCTCAAAAACCTTGGTCATGGCTTTCAAAAGTGTTGTTTGTGCTAACCTGGAACTAAAATACCTTGAACATCTATTAAACAATGTTTTTTTCTATACCAAACAAACACAAAAGAAAATAATATAGCGTACAATTAGTCAGTTAACTACCTACAGTGAGGAAAATAAGTAACACCCTGTTATTTTGCAAGTCCTCCCACTTAGAAATCATGAAGGGGTCTGTTGGTGAGAGACATAATCTAAAAAAAAAATCCAGAAATCACAATGTATGATTTTTTTAACTATTTATTTGTATGATACAACTGCAAAAAAGTATTTGAAAATCTGTGTTATTGAGAAAATCAATGTTAATATTTGGTACAGTAGCCTTTGTTTGCAATTACAGAGGTCAAACGTTTCCTGTAGTTTTTCACCAGGTTTGCACACACTGCAGGAGGGATTTTGGCCCACTCCTCCACACAGATAAACTCCAAGCTTATTATTTTGAGTGCGTTCACACCAACAAGTATGGCAACATGCAGTGCATGATTGCCAAGGGGGACTCGTGACGGTCAAAAAGTTGTGTTTGAAGACTTCTCACCTTTCACCATCTCGGCCAACCAGTTTGCATACTGGTGAAAATGGTGGCTGAGAAAGTTGCAGCAGTTGCGATAGCAAAAGAGTAAAAGTAGAAGTATGTTGATTTTTCTTTATTTTTAAATCAATTGAAATGAAGTCAGGTGAGCAACCAAGCTGGCAGATATTTTGGCGTGCGACTGTCGTGATCAAATGATGATGATTATGAACCTCTCGGTTATAATTTGCTGTTAAAAAAGGAGAAGTAGAGGTCAAATCTTTCATTCGTCATTTCTGGTTAGTGCACAACGGCAGTGTTTGATTTGAGACGACATTACACTGTCGAAATTCACGCATTCAAGTACATAGTGTATCGCGTGTAAGTGTACTAACGGAAGTATCTGAATTGAGACACACTAGACCGCACCACAGAAGGCAGATATTGAGGTAAGACAGCTGAAGAAGAAAAAAAGACAGTGGACAACTTTCAAGACCTGATCATCATGCAAAACACAGTCATTTCTAAGTTTTATCTACTTGTAAGTTATAGTCTAGTGAAAACATAAAATATATAACTCCTTCCAGTAAACTGCAACAAATACAAATTTTGGATTGTGCAATATAAAATCTTGACATAAAGATAATGAATGTTAAAATTAATCTGTGTGTCTGTGAAGGTTCTCAGTCATCCAGGTCATAGTTATCCAAGGATGCTTAAAATCAAGAGCAACTGGATCAACCAAGTCCAGTTGCTCTACATTTCCTTGGATAACAGTGTGTTTGCATTTAGTATCGAGTGAGAGAAAAGCTCCCTGGTTTGTTCTTACCTTTGCCCAGTCTTGTGCCCGGCATCAGGTGCTTTCTGGTCACTTTGAAAATGACCATTTCTGACCCAAATCCAGGTACACATGTCATCTCCTCAGGAGTCACTAAATCTGAGGCCTAGGAGAGGAAAAACAGCCTTTTAACAAATCCTAATCCAGATGTATATAAAATGTGAAATCAGTAGGCTACAAGAAACCTCTGATTTAGGTTATAAGGTCCATCTCCAACTAAACATTTTCATTATTGATATATTTGTTAATATGTTTAATCAAAAAAGAAAGATGAAACATGCCCATCGCAAGTACTAAGATAACAAGGGGAGGTCTTTAAATGTCTTGTTTTTGACCGGGGTGAAGTTAGTTTAACATTTGCTGGTTTTTGCGGCTGTTACCTTCAACAGCTCTGTGTCAAAGCCTCCATTTCTCAGAGTTTTGAGATGTGTTGGAGAGCTAATTTGGGCAGATGTTTCACAGTTTTGATCAACTCAAAATCACCAAGATGACGCTGCAGTCGAAAGGGCAAAGAACTGAGTGTCTGTCCAATGGACCTGTCACTGTAGGCAGAGTAACGGTACGGCTTGAAAGTGCAATACGACCCACTTCAATCATCAATAACTTTTTTGTTTTTCAATATGGAAATCTTGAACCCATGCTAATATAGATAGTGATGACCTTAAAACATTTCACACCTTTGAAAAATTGAATAAATAATTATGCACATTGCAAGTTTTACTTTCCATTGTTTGTTTTTTTAGGAATTTCTAGACATGAAATTGAATCTGAAGACAACAAAGAAGAAGAAATGTGATTTAAGTTCTTCTCTCCAGACAGTTCAGTTTAATTACATGGATGAAGCAGCACTTAAAATACAATTTTGCCTTTAAAACCCTGCTCAACCACCTATTTCTGTTCACTTTAATACATGGCAGACCCATGGTAAGTGCTTTGACTAATAAAAATTAGACTTTACTAAAATATGGTTGCTGTATAACTGAAATGTCAAAAACTGTCTTCAGAAGTAATGAAGCAAAAACACCCAAATAGTGTTCTAGCAGATGTAATAAGTTACTACATTAACAAGTTATTTTAGGTTGCACACTGAGGAACAGAAATGACTGGAAGCCGTTACTGTTAAGCTGAGTTACAGCAGGAAATCTCACCTGAAAAACGATGATTAAAATTGCCAACAACGCAAACCCAGCGGTCCGCATTTGTCTGCCAATCCTCTTTCAATATTCCTTGTATTGAAAGTCAAAGAAAAACGGTGAAATTGATTTTAAGTATATTCCTTTACTAAGTCTTGTTGCGACTTGAAAAGACAGATACCAGTAGTTTCTGTTACTTCCTATTTATGAATAGCTAACAGATATACTGCAGACAATGTCTGCATTACTCTTAACAAGCAATGATCTGTATCAGTATTTTGTCATCCTTCCTCTTTGACCATCTCTAACCAACTTCCTCTCTCTCTCATGCACACACACACACGCTTGGCAAAATGGACACTCACATATTCAAATTTCAATTTAATTTATGTAGTACAACAACAGTTATTTCATAGTGCTTTTCATCAAAGAGCAGGTCTAGTGATGTTATTTACAAAAGCCCAACAATTCCCACCAAGAGCAGCACTAGGCGACACAGGCAAGGAAAAACTTCCTTTAAGAGGCAGAAACCTCGAGCAGAACCATGGCTCAGGGTGGGCGGCCATCTGCAGGTTGAGGGTGAGAGAGAGAGAGAGAGAGAGAGAGAGAGAGACAGAGCGCAGCATTATTGTGTCACAGTCTATGAACATTGCCTTCTGTCCTGTGCGATATGCAGAAAGCTTTCCTCCAAGAAAAATTCCACATCTAATTTATCAAGGCATTTTCTAAAGCAGCACAGCAATCTGAAACCTGTGCAAAAAAAACTCTGACCGGCTCTGACTGGCGCTGACCGGTGACCGGAAGCCCTCTACTGCCGGTGATACATGTACTTGTAGGCTAAGAAAGGCGTTAAGCAACTGTTTTGTAAAAACACTGAATACTGCTCTTTTTATGTAGCTATGGTTCTATTATCTACAGTACGGTGAAGTTTCAAAAGTGCAAGACAGATCATACTTGTAAATCATTAAATCTTGCATTCAAAACAACTGATTTTCTTTTCATTTGGTTAAACATCCATCACCACATGATCTATGATCCAACCACCAAGTCTTTGGTGAAATACAACGATTACATTTGTTAAAATAGTCTAATCTTAACACTGTAATATTACTTTTCCCAGTAAACGCCGCTTTACTGGGTTACCACAACACAGTTTTCTTGTCGATGACGTGTATTCGCGGCTGCACGGCAGGTCGGGGCAGGTCAAGTCAAGAAGTCGGACCTTATGTTGGTGCTGGACCTTAAGTCGGCTGCTAGCCAGAAAGCTAAAGGAAGAATAGAGAACGAGGGAGACAGACGGTCTTTCAACAGCTGGAAGTATTGGCATTATTGTGTCACAGTCTGAGAACACTTTTGTCTGTTGTAAACTTTGTGCGACTAGCAAGAAGCTTTTAACTGCAAGAAACAATAACCATAGTGATAGTAAAAGGTACATTAACAATGGAGAAGAACATCTTACCCAAAGTTATGCATGTACTTTGTATAAACAGAATGTATTTTAATCTGAAATAGGTCTTTCTAGATGTTGTTTTGTACTTATAGTTGTAAAAAATGTCTTTATTGATGATCTGTTGTGTTTTTTGTTCCAAGAGTGGTGAAATATTCCCACATGTTTATGTGAATAGTACCACAGATGTTAGAATATTTGACATGCCTAGCTTGATTAGGATAATACTTGACATGTTTATTTGAAAAACGTTTTAGGTCTATTTGTACTTTTCAGGATGGAGAGGGGCAGGGTAGAAAAAGACGGAGGGAAGTTGTGGTGTGTGGTTAGACTTCAGCAGAGTTGATGTTGACAACGCTAGTTGCCACATAAGCAATAAGATTTTTGCATGTAAAGGCAAAACACGATCACTCTGTCCAACAAAAGTGCATCATGTACAGGCAGAGAAATGCAGGGTTATCAACTGCCTCAGCTCAAAGTTCATCTCTCGGTGCTAGCAGCCTAGAGCCCAAATAAGGAGTGTAATAAATTATGCGAACATGAGTTCATGATTAAATGTATCCATCAGCCAGCTGATTGTTTGTCTATTTTAAAGATTTTGCAACTTTTTTGTTTTGGATTTCCATCACCACAACCAGGGCTGTCATCAGCTAAGGATTTACAAGTGTTCCTCTTATGCCACCACACACATACACGCTACGCCTACACATGCTCCGGGGTTACAATTTTGGATTTATTTATGCACTTTAAAAAACATTTATTGGAGGTTTTTTTACACGTTTATTTACAGCATTAAACGTTGAAATGTATATTGTAACAGGCTGCGAAGCTTCGACTGTGTCGAATTAGGCTCAGCCCATCGAAGCTTCTCTGTTTGGAGCCCTAATCACAAGAAAACATTTTTCAGGACATTGCTGCTTCTTTTGCTTGAAATTGCTAATTTTATTTATTTTACATTTCAGAAAATAAAGCAATGTTAATTCTGTTATTTATTTTTCTCTTATAACAAAAACAACCAATAAGACTGATAAGCAGAATTGGAGAAGAAGGGTTGTACTGTTAAAATCTAAAGATATCCATCCCTGACTGTAGGTAAGTGTACTAATGGAAGTATCCCAATTGAGAAACACTATAGTAGGTTAACAGCCTGTGCTGTCAATAATTATCTGATTTGCAGTCAGTTGTGGCTTAGACACACTGACCATTTTTCTACGCAATTTGCTTTTAAAATAAAATGTGTTATCAGGTAGCAAGAGAGGTATGGCAAATTAACTTGTGACTGGTCAAGTTCAGCTTTAAAGTGTCTTACAGTTTTCACAATTGCTAAGACACATTTCTTGAAACCTCCACCCAAATTGTCAAAACTTTAAACACAAACCCCAGTCTTTAAACTACATTCACAAAACCCCAGACTCTTATGGCAAAATCAAACACTTGCCTCAAAACCATGTGACCTGTGTTCAAAATCAAACAATGCATTCAAAACATTAACACAGCCAGTCAATAGGTAAAACATTACAAGCATTCTTTAGACACTACATTAAAAAATTGAGAACACATCGTACAGGGCATGTAGTTACAGAAAATGTTTCATTTTTTTTGCGTGAGAAAACACATCTCCCAATTTAGTTTTTTCTGTCGCTAACATTTTTTTTCATTATTTCTCAGTACTGAGTTTACTTTTCAAAACTCTTCACACTGTTGTTTGTACCAACATGCAGCTTGCACAACAGTTACAGTAATTTCACACCTAAAATGCACCAAAACTACCAAAACACTGCATAGTTGTGTCAATATCAAATTATTTTATAAAAACACCAGCTCTCCAGCAGCAACACTTTGTCACTCATAACACAATTACATAAAAACAATAACAACAGATAGATGATATATATATATATATATATATATATATATATATATATATATATATATATATATATATATATATATATATATATATATATATATATATATATATCAGCACTGTAAATGCTTGCAGCACTCCATCAGAGGATATCGGTTGCACACATAGTAACATTGGCACCCCTTTGGCTTGGGACACCCACTTACTAGCTCTTTTAGCAATCAAATTTCATTCTGTTTCAGCCAAGTCCACATAGATAAAAAAACATGGGATTTGTGATGGGCTTCCAGCTCCATGACTCTGAAAAAGAAATCCCCCCTGTGGGGGTTAGTCGTTGAGTCAGTCTCAGTTTGGTCCACATAGACTTCTGTTGTGCTAAAAGTCTGAAGAGTTTTGAAAAAGTGAACTCATTATTGAAGAAATTGCTTGTTAGCAATTGTAAAAAATGGTAAAAAGTGTAGTAATCACAACAAAGTACAGTGAATATAGTATACTGTAAGTACTGCAAGTAATACAGGATTGAATATCTGTATATTCAAGTAAGCCCAAAGAACAAAAAAACTATAAAGGAAAAGCACATTACACTCAAAAATGTTGTGCAACTGAAAAATCAAACCCAAAGTGTGACATTGCCACGACGCTGGCCGGGGACTTGACCACATATTGGTTTGATAACATCATTAGAAACAAGTGTGCAGAGTTATGAGTTGCTGTGTGTAAAAGATGACAGTTGTGTTGTAGTTGTGTTTAACTTTTGCTGCATGTTTTTACCATTTTGCAACACAAGTGCATCACAGTGCAAAATGTGTTTTAGTGAGTGAGAATGTGTTTAGAGTTTTGCAAAAAGAGTGGAGGAGATTTGCAAACAGTGTCTTAACTACCTGAACTTGTTTAAGGTTTTGCCTACAGAGTGACTGATTGGACAAATGGATTTAGGCCACTGAGCATTGGGTTCAGAGATTGGGGTTTAGTGTTTTAGCAATTGTGAAAAACTGTAAAAAATTGAGAACACGTCGTACAGGGCATGTAGTTACAGAAAATGTTTCATTTTTTTTTGCGTAGAGAAAACACATCTCCCAATTTAGTTTTTTCACAATCGCTAACATTTTTTTTTCATTATTTCTCAGTACTGAGTTTACTTTTTCAAAACTCTTCACACTGTTGTTTGTACCAACATGCAGCTTGCACAACAGTTACAGTAATTTCACACCCAAAATGCACCAAAACTACCAAAACACTGCATAGTTGTGTCAATATCAAATTATTTTATAAAAACACCAGCTCTCCAGCAGCAACACTTTGTCACTCATAACACAATTACATAAAAAACAATAACAACAGATAGATGATATATATATATATATATATATATATATATATATATATATATATATATATATATATATATATATATATATATATATATATATATATATATATATATATATCAGCAAATGTATATTTGCTGATATATGTAATATATGTAAATGCTTGCAGCACTCCATCAGAGGATATCGGTGCACACATAGTAACATTGGCACCCCTTTGGCTTGGGACACCCACTTACTAGCTCTTTTAGCAATCAAATTTCATTCTGTTTCAGCCAAGTCCACATAGATAAAAAAACATGGGATTTGTGATGGGCTTCCAGCTCCATGACTCTGAAAAAGAAATCCCCCCTGTGGGGGTTAGTCGTTGAGTCAGTCTCAGTTTGGTCCACATAGACTTCTGTTGTGCTAAAAGTCTGAAGAGTTTTGAAAAAGTGAACTCATTATTGAAGAAATTGCTTGTTAGCAATTGTAAAAAATGGTAAAAAGTGTAGTAATCACAACAAAGTACAGTGAATAAGTACTGCAAGTAATACAGTATTGAATATCTGTATATTCAAGTAAGCCCAAAGAACAAAAAAACTATAAAGGAAAAGCACATTACACTCAAAAATGTTGTGCAACTGAAAAATCAAACCCAAAGTGTGACATTGCCACCACGCTGACCGGGGACTTGACCACATATTGGTTTGATAACATCATTAGAAACAAGTGTGCAGAGTTATGAGTTGCTGTGTGTAAAAGATGACAGCTGTGTTGTAGTTGTGTTTAACTTTTGCTGCATGTTTTTACCATTTTGCATCACAGTGCAAAATGTGTTTTAGTGAGTGAGAATGTGTTTAGAGTTTTGCAAAAAGAGTGGAGGAGATTTGCAAACAGTGTCTTAACTACCTGAACTTGTTTAAGGTTTTGCCTACAGAGTGACTGATTGGACAAATGGATTTAGGCCACTGAGCATTGGGTTCAGAGAATGGGGTTTAGTGTTTTAGCAATTGTGAAAAACTGTAACATACAGTAGTCTGGCCTAAATCAGGGATTATAGTATTCAAATGTAACGTCGGCCAACAAGGTAACAGACAGAGCCTAATATTGTCAGTTTCAAAGAAACATACAAACTCTAAAAAGCTCTTTGCATTTAAGTATTTATTCTAATATATAGTCCCCTCCAAAAGTATTGGAACAATAAGGCAAATTCCTTTGTTTTTGTTGTTCACTGAAGACATTTGGGTTTAAGATCAAAAGATGAGTCTGAGACAAGAGTTCAGAATTTCATTGATGAAGCTGGATTCAACCTGAGCAAAACCAGACGACGGGGTCGTAATGTAATTGGCCAAAGGGCAATTGTGCACGTCCCGGGGCAGCGCGGGGGAAATATCACAGTGGACAAAACGGACAAAAACTGT
>JALXJV020000014.1:29161421-29378635 GCA_024633595.2 Lepomis macrochirus | reverse complement strand
CTGATCTCTTGATTCAGCCTGTTCTCATGCTTTTCGTCACATATACAGCTTTGGGAAAGCCGTGTCTATAGTAACGTTACACAAAGCGGCGATTTTGCGTGTATAGTTTACGCCCCAGGTGCGATGTGTATGGGACGCATCCCGGCAGCGTGTGTATGTGGCGCCCGGTGACCGGATGCGTGAGCAGTGCTTCCGATCGCTAACTAGCTAGGTAGCTAGCGATGTTTTTATTTAAGGAGTTGACAGCCTCCCGAGGGCAATTTCCCTAACCTCAACCATGACATTAGTTAGTGCCTAAACCTAAGTCAGTAAATATATGCATAGTCGACCGGCTAACCCTACAGCTGTGCATATCGGCGTGAGCCGATGTGCTAGCAGGTAGGGTTAGCCTCCTTTGTGCTGCAACGCTATTGTACACGTTTGACCCGCCCACTGAGTTGAGCCCGCCCGATCTGCACACTGCAGTCAGGGTACTTGCTTTCACCTGCCACCGTCTTGTATACAGTCTGTAGCATGCATTTTACCGGCGGCCGTTTTACCAATGCATCGGCGGAGACACCCCACCTCCAGCGGTAAAGTATGTGCACCATAAAATGTAGCGGGAGTTATCGTGTATGCAGCGTGACAGGACCATCGACTGTGTGATTGATAACAGATGATCACGCGCACATTAGTTTCTATCATGACTAAATAACAGCTGCTCCTGCCAGACAGTAAAGTGGACTAAACTTTACAGTGTATTGATGTTAACGCAGCATATCGTTAGTGAACACTCCAGCTGGTCAGTTTTGGTTGTCATGGTAATGTTACGTCCGACTATTAATCACATCCCCATTCTCTGTTTGAGAAAGAGCGGTCGCCAAAAGCGACAGTTAAAACTGGCTGGAGGGGGCTTTAAATGGAAGGCGTTTGGGACGACCAGAACCCTTCCTAGAGCTGGCCGTCCGCCAAACTGAGCTATCGGGGAGAAGAGCCTTGGTGAGAGAGGTAAAGAAGAGCCCAAAGATCACTGTGGCTGAGCTCCAGAGATGCAGTCGGAGATGGGAGAAAGTTGTAGTAAGTCAACCATCACTGCAGCAATCCACCAGTCGGGGCTTTATGGCAGAGTGGCCCGACGGAAGCCTCTCCTCAGTGCAAGACGCATGAAAGCCCGCATGGAGTTTGCTAAAAAAACACCTGAAGGACTCCAAGATGGTGATAAATAAGATCCTCTGGTCTGATGAGACCAAGATAGAACTTTTGGCCTTAATTCTAAGCGGTATGTGTGGAGAAAACCAGGCACTGCTCATCACCTGTCCAATAAAGTCTCAACAGTGAAGCATGGTGGTGGCAGCATCATGCTGTGGGGGTGTTTTTCAGCTGCAGGGACAGGACGACTGGTTGCAATCGAGGGAAAGATGAATGCGGCCAAGTACAGGGATATCCTGGACGAAAACCTTTTCCAGAGTGCTCTGGACCTCAGACTGGGCCGAAGGTTTACCTTCCAACAAGACAATGACCCTAAGCACACCGCTAAAATAACGAAGGAGTGGCTTCACAACAACTCCGTGGCTGTTCTTGAATGGCCCAGCCAGAGCCCTGACTTAAACCCAATTGAGCATCTCTGGAGAGACCTGAAAATGGCTGTCCACCAACGTTTACCATCCAACCTGACAGAACTGGAGAGGATCTGCAAGGAGGAATGGCAGAGGATACCCAAATCCAGATGTGAAAAACTTGTTGCATCTTTCCCAAAACGACTCATGGCTGTATTAGATCAAAAGGCTGCTTCTACTAAATACTGAGCAAAGGGTCTGAATACTTATGACCATGTGATATTTCAGTTTTCCTTTTAATAAATTTGCAAAAATTTCTACATTTCTGTTTTTTTTCTATCAAGATGGGGTGCTGAGTACATGATGCGTATGTATTATTTTAATTTAAATACATGCAAATATACGTTTGTTTGCCGTTTAGTTACCATTCACAAAGTGTTGCTTCCATGGAGCTGACATTGTTTTGTGACGTCATTCAGCTGCTCCTCCTGAAGTCGGGGTACAAATTTTTTCTCCGAGTTCACAAGTAGGAAATCCCACATCAAGTGGCGTTCCAGGATAGTTTTTCCAGTTGGAGGTCGGATATTTCCCAGTTCGAGTTGCCTGGAGCGCAGCATCAGTGTGCAGCTCTCTTGCAGTGAGCCGGTCCCAAACACTCAACAATCTTTTCATGGTCACATAATTGTTTAATCAGCTAATATATATCCTATGTTTGTTTTAACAATTCATACATTTTCTGAAATCTTACAGGGCCATTTCTTCTTCACTCTTTACTTTGAAGTCAGGAATATTATTTATTTTACATCGGCACTGACATTTTTAAATGTATTTCCAGTTATTGAGTTTTTATTGTAGTTGTGCTGTTGTAAACATACTGCTGCTGTCAAATGTAAATATTTTCAATATAGTTCTGAATTTAATGATAGTTTTTTTAAAGGGCTATAAGTCAGGGGAATAGGCTTAGAATTTTACCAATATTGCCTTAGTTTATAGAGTAGAAGTAGCGTTAGCTGTCAGCCAGCTGATGTTACTTCTACAGGGAAGCTTATACAGCGATAAACACCACAGCTGTGCTGCTCTCTTTGCAACAATCCACAACAAGCACATTGAAGCAAACCCCTCTTAGCTGCGGAATCGAAGGCGTCCTGTAGGCAGAGCTGCTGAATCACTGGCGGTGTCTGAAGCGAGGGCTCGTCACGGGTGAGGTCATCAGGTGAAAGGTCATAATGTGGGTTATTTTATTTACTGCTTGAAATTATTATTAATTTATTTTACAAATAGTTTGATGGGGCAGGCCTTCACAAAGGGCCTTTACAACTTTTAAAATAAATAAAATGAATTAAATTTTGCGTTTGAAAAAAAGGGCACTTTGGGCAGCAAAGGGCAAAGGGCAGGGGCTCAAGCACCCATCGCACCCCCTCTGCACGTGCCTGTACCTGTTGTTAGTGTTTTTTTAGGTCATTGTTTTGTAGGTGACAAAGTGTGTTTGTTGTCTGTCAACCTTTGCTAGTGTTCTGGAAGAATGAGTTGATTTGAGACATGTATGAAGTGATTTCAGTAGTTTTAGTAGTTCAGTAGTTTGGAGAACTGTGTGAAGAGTTTTGAAAAGGTGACCTAAAGTATTGGGAAATGTGTCCTAGTGACTGTAAAAAAAAAACTGTAGGTCAAGTCAAGTAAATCAGCTTTATTTATATAGCACATTTAAATAAAACAGGAGTTGACCCAAAGTGCTTTCAAAGAACACAACACACCCAAATACAAGTATAAACGAACAAAATAACAAGGAGTATATTGTATCCAACTACACAATGAAACACTAGTGCACCAATACACATTAATAAAAAGAATATGGAGAACTTGGTAGAGATAAAATTCAACGACTCTAAAAGGAAGTAAGTAAGAACAACATCAAATTAAAATGGGTTAAAATAAATAAAATAAAATCAGGTATCAGGTAAAAGACAGAGAAAAAAGGTAGGTCTTTAAATTAGATTTGAGATTCTCAATGTTGGGTCAGGACTTGATGTTAGATGGAAGACTATTCCACAGCCTGGGGGCAGCAACAGAAAAGGCCGGTCACCTTTAGTTGTAAGGTGTGAGAAGGGGATTAAGACGGGTTGTTGTGAAGATGACCTGAGCGACCTAGGTGCAGAATATGGAATTAGCATATCAGTAATGTATTGTGGGCCTAAGCCATTGAGGGCTTTAAAAACAAATAACATTTTAAAATCTATTCTGTATTTTACCGGTAACCAGTGCAAGTGAGACAAGACCAGAGTTATGTGTTGTCTTTCTTTTTCCAGTTAAAAATCTGGCAGCTGCATTTTGAACCATTTGTAGTCGGGAAAGTATAACTGTTTTAAAGGTCTCTATGGGATAAAAATGGCTTCCCTTTGGCTAAGGTTCTAAGCTGATAAAACTGCCCTTCGACAACTGATTACTTGTTAAAATTCAAAGAACTATCTGTAAAAACACCTAAGTTCTTCACTACATTGTGCAAGTTTGTAGTCAGGGGACCAAGTGAGTTACTTAAGCTAATGAAGGAGCTTTCAGGGCCAAATAGAATTAACTCAGTTTTATTTTCATTTAGTTGAAGGAAGTTTCTCACCATCAAGCCTTTGATATCAGTCAGACAGTTTAAGAGTTTAGAGGTATATTAAGATAGTGAATATTACACAACAATCTCTACTCAGCCAAAGATCATTACAATACAAAAAATGCAAAAGTTTGCCGAATATTTGAAATAAATGTGCAAAAATTCACCATATGATCAATAAACACACTGTGCACTGGGAGAATCAATGACCCAGGCTTCATTAAGGAGGCTCGCTGTAGACAGGAGGAAAGTGTTCTTGCTGTGTGAGGTTTTGGTCCTGATGGATCGCAGCCTCCTGTCAGAGGTGAGAGTCTGAAACAGTCTGTGAGTGGGAGGGTTCAGCCACAATCTTTTATGCTCGGCTCAGAGTCCTGAAGGGCTGGAAGATTGCAGCCAATCACCTTCTCAGCGGAGCGAATGCAGATTCTTTAATAGTTCTACTTTACTAGGAAGACCACTCTGTGAAAATACTCTGGTAAAAGTGAAAGTCCTGCATTGAAAATGTTACTGAAGCCTGCTGTGCCCGCTCCAGGGTACCAGTTTTAATCAGTGTGAGGTAGCGTGTGGCAGTGTGTGCACTGCATTTGTAACTGATTCCTGTTTCTTCTGTCCTCTTCCAGTGGGCTTCTCTGACTGCACAGACCGCACAAGATTTGGTTTCAGCAGTGATGACGGACGTTTCATGGTACAGACAGGCGGCACACTGGCCGGTCAGTAGAGTTTAACAGACTTGATTGAAAACTTGCCGTTTCTAAAGCTCAGTTCATCCTTACACATCCTTTACCCAAACAGGAGCTACAATGTTAAGGGGGTTTGTGTAACTCTGGTTGGATATTAAAAAGTAATAGGATGAGTTTACTAAATGGGAAACTCAATTGAATTATAAATTCTCTGCAATAATTTAGGTGGTTTCAGCCAGATGTGCAAAAAATAACACAACTTAGACTCAGATGGAGTATGGCTGATATCCATACTGAGTACAGCCCATGTGATTTTCATTTAAGATGCTTCAGCTGTAGCTCTGTGGAGGGAAACCTCTAAATGTTTTCTTATCTTTTTCTTTTCATACATCACACAAGTTTAGATTTTGTCATGTAGAAATCTTTACTGATGAGTGTTTCCCCTCCAGGTAAAGAGAGCGGGTTGTTCTTCATGAAGGACACCAGGACTTCTTCATCCACTCCTGGGACTCGTAAGGTCGCAAAATGACTCTTCCTGTCAGGGTTTTGCACCATGAGCGTCACCATGGTAACTCACCACCAAAATGTTGAGCATCACCATGAAGATCACAACCTTCAGCACCACCTGACTGAAGTGGACTCTGCTAATAACACAGAGGTGGGATGAGAGACACTACTGAAGGAAGTTTACAGCCACTGTGTAGAATAAAAAACTCCCTGACAACAATACATTTTTTTGGAAAACATGCTTTGCCAGTTCTACATACTTTGTTGTTTATTAAGGGCTTGAAACAATAAAAATCTTGTGCAGTTTAACAGTGCAAATGCTCTGCATGCAAATACCTGTTTTTCTTACAGGCTCCTCAGTGGCTGTTTACAAATGGGCAGAACTGTTTTTTCTGTGAAATGTACCTTATTGGAGCACTCAGTGAATTGTTTACTGTATGAAACATTTTAGCACCTTTTTATTGATGCCAGGAGGCTCTTAATTCATCATCTGTTTAGTTTCTCAGGTCCCGTAGAGCTCTGTGTTGTTCAAGAAAATAATGAACTAATGGTTTGAAAAAATGGTTAAAAATGTTGAAGACAAAACTCATTTTCTTAGAATCAACTTGTTTGCTTGGATTTAAGCTGATTACTGAATGTACATGTTCTTCCAGAGTGCACCTGAGACACTGGTGCCTGTTCTGCATTTCCCCAATTCTGGTGAAGGACTGAGGAGGAAGAAGAGAGTGGGTTATTCCTACAATCCGTGTTAATGAGAATGACAGAGGACCCTACCCCATGAAAATATCTCGAGTAAGAGGAACTAAAGATGTAGAACGCTGTGACCAGCCCACTCTCAGTTTCTGTGCATCAGAAATTAAAATGCAACAGTAGCATTAGTCAAAGACCTCTGCAATACTTCCACTACTGTCATTAAAATTACAAATATCTTTGCAACATTGCAACTGTTTTGTCAGTGACAGGAGGATAACTCAGACCTGCCTGGTGTGTTTTGTTTAGGTCCGCACTCACGAGGATATAGTAAAGAAGATCTATTACAGCATCTCTGGTCCGGGAGCTGATCAGCCTCCTGTTGGCCTTTTCACCATGGACAGAAACACTGGTGATCTGTATATCACACAACCAGTGGACAGAGAGAAACAAGCAGCCTACATAGTAAGCATGCTTTGATTTTAGTTTTAAACATGCACTCTTTGTCCACATCTCAGGATCAGACAGGGAGTTATGGGAAACACTGGAACACACGTTTTTGGCTGTGTTTGAAACGGGCCAAATTGCTGTCTCAGAAATTGCCTAACAGAACAGCGAGGCAACGAGTGCTGTTCGAAACGGCTCGAGGCGTCTGTTAGCCATTTGGCTTGTCAATAGCTAGTTAGCTGATGCTAAGGCTAGCGTCTCTTCTGACAGCCAAAAGAGGCGCTAACCACGAGTACAGACGTCACGTGTTGCCGTAAGTGTTGCCTTAGAAGGCTGTTCGAAACTAATGTAAACAGAGCTGCCCTCAGTTGAAAATGATGCCTTCTGAGGCAGCTGTCTATTACGGTATCGAGGCAACTGCCTTCTGTTTCGAACTCAGTCTGTACTTTGTTACCCATCAGTATTAACTAATATTAAGTGTTAGATTGGACTCTGTATCAGAGACCCAGTACTAGAGGACTTGGCTCAGGGCCAAAACTTGATCGAGACATCTGTATGTATGACTGTATGACTATATTATGTATTGTATTGTCATGTATAGAGGAGCACTTTATAGTGATTCAGTTGAATATAACTCAGAACCTACCACAGAGCGTAATCAACAAGCTGTCAACAATTAAAACTATGTCGGTAAATTAAAGTAATGTGGTATTTAGTAAAAAACATTTATGATAGAACATGTTGCAACAGGGCTTTTTCTATGTTTCTGCTGACTCTGTTAAGAATCACAACGTGGAAGAGCTTCATATTACTCCAAACAAATGTAATCAAAACATTAAGAGGTGTTTGTCCAGAAACTTTGATCAACTTTTCAGCTAGTCTTTAAAGTTATATGTCACCCAGAATGTATGCTCGTATTACTATACTATAATACTAAACATTCACGCTGCCGGTTCTTTGCTCCTTCAGATAGCAGCTGCTATTCACTGACACTGAATGTAAGTAGCTGTAGTTCCATGCAATTGTTAACTGAGTTTTAAGCAAACTTGAAGTTGACTTTACCCAGTCAGTATACAATTACAATTAAAATGAAAAAACTGTTTCAGGGAGTCTGTGGCTCTGGTTGAACCTCATGACAGCCTCTATAATATTATGGAAAAGATATAATCAATCATCATTTGAAACTTTGATACAACTGAGCATTAGTAGTTTTACACACATTGTGTTCTTACGTCTTTTAAATGTTTTTTCACCTAAACAATGCTCACCAGGAAGTCTTAAGACATTCAGACCAAAAATCACCAAGGTTTCATTCACCACAAATCAGCGTAGAAAATTTGGCTTGGTGCTCACTGGGACATGGTTGCTATGTGAGAACTAATTCGGCAAAGGTGTGGCCTATTCATTTTATATTTATGCATGAACTCTTTTATTAAAAAAAAAGGCTGAAGCGAATGTAAAACCTGCCAAATTAATTACATTTTGTATTTTGTCATTTCCATCAATCTTTTCTAATGTGATAGGCCTACTTCACAATGGGCATAAATAAGCGTTGATGGAAACACGACTAGTGATTCACTGTGAAACAGTGGCAGGAATGTTCATCATATCACCTGTGTGCATGCTCTAGTGATGTATGAAAGCATCTACATTATTTTTTCATTTGCAGTATTATAATAAAAATGTGTTTGTTTGCAGTTTCAATTACATGCTTGGACAGATTGTGGAGAACAGGCTGAGGCTCCTATGGAAGTTGTAGTGACTGTATTCGACCAGAGCGATAACATACCTATTTTCATTCAAACCACGTGCCGGGAGAAGTTGCTGAGTCTTTACCAATAGGTACTGTCAATGGATCTCATTTCAGAAAGCAGGACAGAACTTCTAATGTTTTTCCTAAACTTAAATAAAGTAAAAATCCAACACCTTGGGGCGAGATTGCAATTTCATGATGAATTTCTGACATGTCAGATATTTTTGGTCGACCGTCGTCAGGCTGTCTCATTGTATTTTATTACAACTCGTTTGTTTTATTTTTGTGATATCACGGGACTCCGATGTCTCAATGGGACATTTCTGTAAAAATATTTTTAGTTTGCTTAGAAATTTTAAAAGTTGCCTGAAACGCAACTCACATGTTGGATTTTTTCAACCCGATTCCATTTTCACTGCAGCAGGTGACCCATGTGGAGGAGGCAAGTTATTAACACAGACTATAGAAATCATAGTGAGCAGCGTGGTACCGAATGACATCTGGTGTTTACTGAGCTCCACTGGCTCCCTGAAGAAGCTCACATCAGATTTAAGACCTTATGTCCCAGCTGAAGCACCCCACTCAACTACCACTGCTGCCGGCTGGTGCTGCCATAATAAAGAGCAAGCTTTGGACAAAGCTTAAAGACATTTTAACAGTTGATTTTTAAAATGATTTATTTACATAAAACATCTATTAATTTGGACTCAGATGTTTAATATGGGCTGAAAAATCTATAGAGAAGTCTGGAAATTTGAATCTGAAAAGTATAGAATTTTAAAATGGAAAATGTGCAGGAACACTGACATTGAGACCACAAAATGACAAAGTTACAAACCATGTAATCACCAGGTGCACTGTTAGGTTGGAAAGAAAACTAGGATACACTTGGCCCTGTATGTCACCACGCCACAGCTTGATTTAGTAAATAACCTCTTTAAAGCTAGAGTGCAGGACTTTTACATTTAAAGGACTGTCTGTCTACACAGATTAAACCTACCACAGGCCTGGTAAATCTCTCTGTATTTGAAGTATATCGCGTTTTAAAAGGTGTCTATGGCGAACCATAATGATGTTTTTATACCAAGCTGAAGGCAGAGCTATGTAGTGTCACCATGTTAGAGCCTGTTTGTCTTTAAGCATGTGTTGACAGTCCTGTGTAAATACTCTCACTGTCAGAAGGGAAGACAAAAGTTCTGCACTGCAGGTTTAATAAAATTCTCTGAATACTTTGAGAAGCCTGTACCTAGTTTTGACTTCTGACTTCTCTCTCTCAAGGTTTTGAGGTGATTACTGTTGTGGCCGAAGATCATGACGATCCAAACACTGACAACGCAGATATCCGCTACAGGATTAAGAGCCAGGAGCCACAAACTCCCCTGACCTGTTTGCCATCAACACAAACACTGGAGCCATCAGAGTCGCAGCCACTGGGCTGGACAGAGAGGTAAGGATTTTAAAATATAGTCACCTGTCTTAGCTCTGCTTTCACACCTAAATGTTGGAATTATGTTTTCAGACAAAGTCCAGTTTGATTTTGATTTGGTTCAGGTTGGTGTAAAAGCTTTCATGTGAGCTCTGATGCACAGTTATCTCCTGGGTGGCGATGGTGCAGTGGATAAGACACATGCCTTTGGTGTGGGACACATCCAAAGTGTCATTGAGCAAGACACATAACCCCTACTTCCTCAAGAGGCGTACAAACAACTAACATTGCCTCGTCAAAACCTTTTTCTTTTGAGATATGTCTGTCCCAGATGGAAAGTAAACTCCTTTGATCAGTGTTTGCTGATCAAATTTCAGCAAAACGAGGATCAGTCCAAGTTGGGAGGGGCCCCCCGTATCCCCTCCCTAGTATTAGTTTGGCCCAGTCTGACAGACAAACAGGCAGCGTTCACTGCAGCAAACTGGCGGCCAATGCGGTCATGGATCTTTTAAAGTTGAATATAAGAAACTGAAAACAAAAACTCTTTAACACCGACCGGTTCGGTCTGAAATGGACCTGCTGTTCGGGATTGTTCCCAAAATTCCAGATTAGCTAGTGCGCCCCTGACCTCCGCCACTGTCATGTTGTTTCAGTGTTATCAATGCTGTAGGTCAGTGGTCATTAAACAAATTTGAGTGTCTGGTTAGCTTAGTCAGTGGGGTACAGGTCTTTTGATTGGAGGGAACAAATTAACTATGAAGAGACTGTTTCACATGCTCACAATGTGCTGAAGTGTAATGCGTCCCTGGCGTTTGATCCACATCCATCAATCCATGGGCGCTTATTTTCATTTCCCCAGAATCTCTACAGTCAGAGGAAATTCCTGCACTTCTCATTCAGGAGAATCCAGTCTCACATTTCCTGGCGGGTTATTTCAGAGGTGTGTTAGGCACGCATACAGACTTTTAAAGTCTTTCTGAACAAAATCCGAGATCTCAAATCAACTCTAAATAAATTGATGCTACAGAAAACAGAAAACTCACACGCTTGTTGCCGACATGAGTAAAATCTATTTGAGCACCAGCCGCTATTAAAGTGTTTATTTACTTTTTTATGTACTTTTTTCATGTGGCCTGGGCGCATTTTCTGACCACAGCTGTAGGCGAAACCACCTGAGAGTGAGACTGCGCGGGGAGCGTCACATCGGCCCTGTGAATGGGCACAGCACTAGTGTCAAAATGACAGAAGTATAGCAAACTTTCCAAACTTGTAAGGTGCTTACAACACTAAATTGACATTTTTCAGTCAATCTACTGCTAATGCAACCTTATCAGTTATAAAACACAAACTTCTAACTAACAGCAGGACAAGAATACAAACCATTCGACCAGCGGCTGAAACTCTGAGAGACAGTTAAAATAGTCCGATCTTTTAATCTTCACGTAGTGGCGTCCGTCTTTAGTTTAAGTTACGGCTTGCTTAGCTTATTTTTAGTGAGACCATAGTAGCAAAACACAGCCACTTCAAAACACATATTAACACCATATTGAATGTTTTTCAGTACAGTTTGTGGGGTCAGTTGCACTAAAGATACATTTCTGGCTTCATTACAGCCAACCTGATTGTTTCTCAAGATACAAGTGTTACAATACAGGTCGGGCTAGCTGGTTAGCATGCTAACTCTGCAACACAATAGATGGGCGTCTTTGACATAATGTCAGAACTGTTATTATTTCACATTCTGTTGGATCACAGATTCAGGAAACTGGTTAGTGTATGTGGAAAATTGTAGCAACCAGCATGGGCTTTGTTAGGCATATTTTAAGGAGGCTCAAGCTACCCTAAAATGGTCCTGTCCCCAAATAATAAGAAAAACAATTATTAGATTTAGATTTTAACAACAACAGGAAACAAGAATAAGTACGATAAAAAATACAAATATAATTTGTATTTATTGGTTTAAAGTAATCTTTCTGGTCATCAGGAGGTGGTGGAGGTTTGCAGGTTGTTCAGAGGGAGCCAGCATGACTGAGGTCAGGCGTATTCTAATGTGGGGTGCTGTCTTCTAACAAGAGGCATTAGTTGGCAGCTGTTGGCACCAAGGCATAGCCTAAACTGAAATATTTCTTGATATTTGTTATATTTGTTGTATTCTGACCCACTTAACTTTCTGCATTTCGTGGCTGCAATAAATTAAATATGTAGATGTTGCCTCAATGGAGGCTATATATGAGCATATACGTACATGAAAATACATCATGCATACATGCATCCATACATGTAGTAATCGTTATTCCTTTTCAACTCTTTCAAGTCTTTTACACAGGAAGTTATTTCCCTTCATCATAGCAGGTGACTTCTGATTCAGCTGTTGTCACAGTACTTGAAAGATTCCCCTCAGATTACTTTGCAGATGGTCTGGTGTCAGCACAGCTCACTAGTTTCTTCTGTTTTGCATTGCCAAAGAGAACATTAATGTATTTGCTGTTTGAATTCAGCAAGCTGAGAAGATTAAATATGGTTTACATTATTTTCCACTTATCACTGTTGGTACCCACCTCCAAAACACTTCTATCTGCTCTCTGAAGGCAAACAACAGGACTTGAGAAGGTGCCATCAAGCAACGTCACGCCAAGCTAACCGTGATACATGTGGAAACTTGTATATCTGTGCTGTACATAATAAGGAAAAACTATATATATATGTATATATATAGGCACATTTACTCAATTTTGCAACTTAAAGGAAGAGGTTTCTGAATGAATGCTGTTCCAACTGAGTCTGTAAGATGAGAGCAAAATGTTTAAGCCTTCTGGTTGATGAGTTAATTCACTGTGTCTCTTCTAACAGAGAAACCCAGAGTTCACACTGGTGATACAAGCAAAAGACATGAAGGGAGAAGGGCGGATTGGACAAGCGAAAGTAATCCTTACTGTCACAGGTAGCAATGACAATGCTCCAGCCTTCAATCAGTCCTCTGTAAGTACAACATACTTGTAGCTGGAAATTTATTTTTTGCTAAACTCCTCCCTCAAAGAGCAACTGTTAAATCATAGCTTAGCGACCCTAAATAGGCACAGCAGATTTGTCAAGCTGCAGAGTTCTCACCATAATAATAATAATCTTTTGTCAGGGTTGTGTGTGTGGTGAAGCAGGTGTAGGACCCAAACGCATGGGACAGATACTGGATACAGTAAATAACCCAAAACACTATGACAGATACTAAACAGACCACAAATAACATGACTGACTGAAACTAAAAGAACAAAGCAGAACAGACACGCCCTCAGTGTGACATCTTTATTTGTAGAGCACTTTTCAAAAACAAGTTACAAAGTGATTTAACAAGTGTAAAGACAATAATACCCAAAAACAATAATACAAAAATAATATTTTTCATAGCAAGATAAAAGCAAGAAAACATTGAAAAGACTAAATTAAGTTTAAGATAAATATAAAATAAGTAAAATAGAATAAAATAAAGGGAGAAAATAAAGTCAAGAAAGATCGGAAAGGCTCTCCTATAAAAGTATGTTTTAAGAAGGGACTTAAAAGAGTTCACTGACTAAGCTGACCTGATTTCCTCGGGCAGGCTGTTCCAGAGCCTCGGGGCCCTGACAGCAAACTGTCCCCTTTAGTTTTCAGTCGAGACTCTGGAACAGACAGAAGACCTCTGCCCGAGGATCTCAAGGTGCGTGCTGGTTTGTAGGGGACTAAAATGTCAGAAATATAACAAGGCGAGAGGCTGTGAAGAGCTTTAAAAGTGATCAATAAAATTTTAAAGGCAATTCTAAAAACATACTGGGAGCCAGTGTAAAGAAGCTAAAACAGGGGTGATGTGGTCATATTTCTTAGTTCTGGTTCTCCTGAAGTGTCCACAGGGCTGTGGTTTGAAGGGTGATTAGTTCTCAGGCAACAGCCTTTTTTTCAGTCTTTGTTTTCTCCATTTTTCACTCCCACACCTTCACACAGACTTTGCATTCTTCCAGTTTACAGCAGCAATTGAGGAAATCAAAGCGGACGCTCAGTTCCTTGTGATGGCAGTAACCGATGGTGATGAACCGCATACGCCAGCTTGGAGCGTCAACTTCACAATTGTCAGTGGTGATCCTGGAGGACTTTTCACTGTGACAACAGGACAATACAGAAATGAAGGAATCCTTTCTACTGCCAAGGTAGGAAGTAAACCAGGAATTCTCAAATAAACCACTACACTGAAGTTGTGAATTATCTGTCAATAAATCAGTCAGTAAAACATTTAATTTACAGATTACTTTCTGAGACCAGTTTCTTAAATAGCATTTGATATTATGTAAAGAATTTAAGTTTTAATGCTGTGCTTTGTTTCCATCCAACCAGGGTCTTGACTTTGAGAAGACCAACAGACGCGTTCTGTTGGTTGCAGTGGAGAATGAGGTTCCTTTGCTGTCCCTCTGCCCACTGCCACCGCCACAGTGGTGCTGAATGTGCTGGGCGTTAACGAGGCTCCAGTCTTTGAACCAGCAGAGGGCGTTTGTCAAAACCGGAGGACCTTGCAGTCGACAGCGATGTGGTGCAGTTCACCGCTTCTGACCCAGACACTGCACTAAACAGAAAGTCAAGTAAGATCAAACCCTGATGTACCATGTTACTACACTGCTCAGAAAAAATTAAGGGAACTCTTGAATCACACATCAGATCTTGATGAAGAAAATAGTTCAGAGTTCAAAATCTTTTCTGTTCATTGTGTAATTCATTGAAGCAAAATAACGTAACAGCGGTCAGTGGAAATAACAAAATCACCAACTGACTGAGCGTTTGATACAAAATTACACAGAAAACCAACGTTTTTTTAATCACAGGTAGCCCTTTCATGATATTTACATTGTCAACTTATCATAAGATATATGGACATGAGCTTGATCATTTTTACCAACGTCGATATTTCCCATTGTGTTAATTGCGTGTTTGTTTACATAAGAATGAGAAGATAACGTGTTACTGGGTGTTTTAATTTGTGAAATAAATTCTAGAACGTGCTTGCGAGTCTGGTGAATCACAAGCACTTTCTAGAATTTATTTCACAAATTAAAACTCTTGGCTCTGGAGAATATGCGGCAAATCTATTTTTGACGGAGCAGCACAGAGCAGACCAATCGGGCAGGAAGTCAGACACAGGAAGAGCATAGAGAATCCTGATGGTATATTAACAATAAAATAAATAAATAAAAGCCCATTAGAGACGAGGCGAGTCAAGCTTGTATCATGCGGTGGAAAAGGGGGATAACAGATGTATTAAAGACCCCCAATTTATTCTATTTTTATTCACTCCTTTTAACTCCTTCCTTTTCTTTATTTTCTCATCACTGATTCGCTCTTGCTTTCACCCTTCATTGACCTGACTGAGTTCACCTGTTCACACTTTATTTAAGGACTTTGCTTTACTCTTTAGTTTTATTCTGTGTCTATGTTTCTGAAAACATAATTTAGGTGTTTATGTTTCCTTATTTCCTTGAGAAGGACATGTGAGTTTAGTTTCTACTCTTATGAGTATTTTCTTTCAGATTGAACAAAGATGTGTGTCTTTTTTTCCCCTGATTATGGTGACAAATGTAAACTTTATGTTCGAAGAAATAAAACATTCAGGCAAACTTCTATACATCTGGTCAAATGCTTTAATGATGATGACAGGAAATGTATCTTTTGAACCTCTTACTTTATTAAAGACAAAACACAAACAAATAAACTATTCAACTATATCGCCTACTTAACCATGGTGCACAAAAATCAAGGACAAATTACCAAATCAACAAAATCAGTCAGTAAAATTTGAATGCTCTGCTTCTGAAACGCTCCCTGTGGGGCATTAAGCCGGGTCGCAGAGAGCTGTGCCGGGTGGTAAAATTATAAAAGGACAAATTCTCTGGTCAAAAAATGTTGGGGGCAAACCTCTCTGCTTCTGAAACTCTTCCAGTGGGATTTGAAGCTGCACAGAAGTGTAGTTGTGTGGTTTAATTTTATTTATTGGATTTAGAGGTATTTCAAACATCAATAAAAAAATCAGTTGCTCTTTGTAAGGATTTACTTGTGTTATTATGCTATTATATTATAAGTGGCATAAAATGTTCTTAATTTGACAATAATTTTGTTTATTTTGTCGTAATCAGCTCATTTGCATAGCATTTGTGTTTTTCTGTGATTATCTTGATCATGTCCAGGTACAAACTGTTGAGCTGACCCATGCAGGCTGGCTGGACGCTGGACAATGATACTGGGTCTGATTACTGTGAAAGCACCATGGACAGAGAGTCCTCCTTCGTCCAAGTACAACAAATACACAGCACTCATTGGTGCATATGACAATGGTAGGTGGGAGACAAGACTTTCACTTGTACAAGCTTATCTGGTTTTCATCACTACTTTAGGACCAAAAAATTCTCTGAATAAGGATTCATCTTGCTGTGATTGTGTATTTTGTTCTCCTGATGTGTGTATGTCTGTTCTCTCACCAGATGACGTCCCAGCCACAGGAACTGGTACTCTAGTGATCTGCCTTAGCGATGTCAATGACAATGCACCCACCATTAAGGAACGTGAAATCAAGGTGCATCTTTTGTCCCAAACACTTCAGTCTTAAGGTTTTAAAGCAAATTTAATGCAAAGAAAATTTTCTTCAGAGGTAAAAGTAAGCAAAGGCCACAGTGTGCAGTAATGTTAAAAGCTTAAACAAAGACTTAAATCAGACATTGTTTTCCCAGGTGTGTAACAAGGACTCGGCTCCTCAGCTGCTGTCAGTAACAGATAAAGACGGACCGGGCTTTGGTGCTCCTTACAACGTCTCATTACAGGGTCTCTCAAAGAACAATTGGACTGTTGGGATGAGCCAGGGTAGGAGAAGGGAGAGAGAAGCAGCCCAACATAAAATAATAGGACATAATAATGATGCAAATTACAATTAATTTTTCTCCAAACAGCATCTCCATGAAAATATGGCTGAAATTAGACAAAATGACAAACTCAAACAATGAAAGTTTTTTCCTTTTTGTTTGTGTCAGAATTTATCAATCTGACTTTAGCCACTGAGCTGGCCAGTGGAGAGTACACCGTGGTCCTGAGGGTTTCAGATAATGTGGGCCTGGAGCAGGACATCACCATCCAGGCCACAGTGTGTGACTGCACTGGGGAAGAGGTGTCTTGCCAAAGGCCTGTGGCAGGACACACAGATGTGCCGACAATCCTGAGAATACTGGAATGTATCGTGTTGCTGATCAGTAAGTCTGATATTTGATTTTATTTCATAAGGAAAAGATTCTTATCATAATTCCAGGGACAAGAGATGTGAAGAAATTATATCTTGGAAGCTAAGAAGAAGTCATCACAACTATGGTTAGAACCCATGTAAGATACTTCTAGTTCAGGAGGATCCAATGAAAACCTGAGACTGTGCAACTAAAGTTCTGTCAACGTGGTCTGTAGGACGCTGCGTTCAAATGCACCACAGTGTGTTTGTTCATGGTGATGAAGGAACTTGTCACCAGTACAACAGTGTTGCTCACTAATGTGTTTTAAGAGTTTTTAGATTTCATCTTTTAGCACAGAGGAAGACGATAAGATACAACACACAATACATGTTAATTAGACAATTCATTGTTCGTTTTGGTCTTTAGTAACAATATGTACACATCTGATTTTTTTTTTTAAATGAGTTCAGTAGTGATCATGGTGACCTCTCTCTGTATTTCTGTTCTCTGTATGTTCAGTGGTGGTGTTGCTGCTGGTGAAGTTTGTGAGAGATGGATTCTTTACTGGAGGAAGACGTATTAGAGACGACATCAGGACTGACCTGTGATGAGGAAATCAGGCTGTCGGAGTCAAAACATTTCTTCTGGAAAGCATTTTCTGAGTTTATCTGAGCTGCTTTTTTATTTTTTTAATTTCCTGCTTAAGCTTTTATCTGCAGATTTTGTTATATTTTATTTTTGTATTGATTGCTATGAGTTTGGCTTATTGATTGTTACGACTGTGGTCTTTTGCTTTATAATATGCCCATGTTCAGTGTTATTGCAATCTGTTTTGTTTATATGTAAATAGGTCTGTGCCTCAGCCACAGAGGGATCGGTGGAGTCCGTCTCTGCTCGGTGGGTGATTGGTGGCAGCGGCTCCAGCCGCAGCAGATGATTGGTTGCTTCCTGAGGGCTGTTACTTAAGTGGAGAAGAAGATGGCGGAGGCTGCGCGTGTGGGCATCTTGACATCCTCCTCCTCTCCCAACTGGCCATAGTTTCATCTTGTTTAAGTAGGGGTGGGCTGCCAGTTCTGTTAGCTCCTTTTTTCTCTTGTTTATTCTAGGTAGGGAGGTCAGTTGCTTTGTTTGTTTGACAGGTTATGTCTGATTTCTAGTTAGGGGTGTTTTGTTTGTTATGTTGGCCTTGGCCCACCCTGAGGTAACCTAATTAATCCGTATTTGTTTTCATCTGTTATAAATAAATTCACTATTTCTTATTCCTTGATAGCCTGCGTTGTGCTCATGTGGTTTCTTGGGACTTGGGGAGGATGGGATAGTTTACTGTTGCGTCAGGGCCCCTAGACCGGGCGTAACATTGATCTTGTGTTTTTTTTCTCTCTGTGAAAGACTTGTATGATGTACATTAAGTGCTCTACAAATAAAGTTTATTGTTATATTATAACATCTGCTATGATAAAGAAGGGGGCAGAGGGGCTGATCAGGTAAATTCAGACAGATGTTAGTCCTGATTCATTTGTGTTGCATCTCAGTCGAAGTTTGTTAAAATAATCAAGGCACAAAGTCAAGAACAGAAAACATTTCCAGTCATGAAATGGAGGCACATAACTTAGTCAGCTGCAGTTAAGCAGCGCTGCTGGTCAGACAGTTAAAGTTAGAGCCAAGTCTGATATTTACCAACTTGACCTATTTTAACATCAGTAGATCAGATGGTTGTAGTGAAAGCATCACCTCTGCACAATCGATTTTCTGGATGAAAGCCCAGTGGAAGTTAAGTCGATGCCTTACTGATGAGTTATAGTGAGTAGTTACTGGGTGGTTTATTAAATAAGATCCTCTGTCACAGTGATTGTATCTTGACAATAACTTAATAAAATGTGTATTATTTCAAGCAGATTGTAACACATGTAAAGGTTGCTTTTTTTATGCAAAACATAAAAGTGGACAAGCATCTTAGCATCTTCACCTGAGGCCAAAAGGAAATGCTTGCTTAGTTTCCTGGGAAGAAAGGACAGCATTGTAAGTGGGGGATAAGTGGTGGCGTGAAGCGTAGCGATGGTCGTTCAGACTTGGCCATTGGTGGCTCAAACAACCATGGCGACTGTCGTTACCACCGCCAGAAGCACGATGTGCAGTAATGAGATGAGCAGAGACAAAGACTTAAATCAGACATTGTTTTCCCAGGTGTGTAACAAGGACAGTAGGAGAAGAGAGAGGCAGAGAGAAGCAGCCAGCGTAACATCCACACAGTAAAGTGAAAAAACAGCAAAGTTGGTAATGGTTCAGACATCATTGTAAATTCATAGGGATCCATCCATCTTCATCCGCTTATCCGGGTCGGGTCACAGGGGCAGCAGCATAATAATGGCGCTAAATAGAAATACTTTGAGAAACTTGTTTGAACAGTAGGAAAACATGCTATGCAATGTAAATGTAGAAGACACAAATGTGCATTGTCCAAAGAAATAACTTCAACTAAAAACAAGCTACTGATCACTGCTTTACAGTATATTGCATTATATTTTTATATTTTGAATTGTCACCTGCCAACTGAATTTTCTGTTTCCCTTTACACAGCCTAAATAAATACATAAAAATGTTATCCAGACTCCAGAAAAGTAAGTGTTTAATGCTCAAAATCTTCTGAGGGAGGGCCCCTAAAACACCCCCCTCATAATATTCAGCATTGAATATTTCTGCAAAATAGAGCTGAAATATTTTCTCGTCTCTTTTTCATGAACCAAATATTGTGCATCGACATGTCTTGTGAGCGAAGTGTATAAGTGTATTGAAACAGAAGGTAAATGAACAACACTGAGAAGAGGAAAAGAGGAAGACGCCCTCAACTCCCAGCATGCCTTGCGTCACAAAGTGAACGCAGGAGAAGTGTTGCGTTTAGATTAAACTATTGTAACAAGTGCGGTTTGGACAAAATGTATCAGCACAGATGTGTTTGTCCGCAACACGAGTCCGCTGTGTGTTTTTATTTAGCGGCGTGAACTTTACACCAGAGGTGAGGTTCATGTTCCCGCGGAAGTGACCGTCTGCTCGCGGAGACAGAAAGTAGAATCACTCTGATTTCTCTTCAGATCGTATAAATCTTTCGCCTTTTACTAAAGATTTCCGTGGAGAGGATCAATAAGAGTAATATTTAATTTTTTGATGCTCTGCTTCAAAGCAGGGCTTCTCTGAACATGTTAAAAGGAAATTGCGACGTTAAAGCCGTGCCCTGAATGTGTGTGCTGACATAACTATGTGGTAGCACAGAGATCGGTGTCACTTTATTGTAGACTGTAAACGAAGCTTCTGTGAGCCTCCTTTTGTTTATACAGAGAGATGGATACAGTCATTTTATGTTATGTTTAACAATGTATCTTCCTGCATGCAAAGCCTCTTATAATTTACCACCCAGTATTATTTTAATTTGTCTGGTTCTTCTTTGCAGCACAAAAACAAATTAAAGGTTTATCTGATTGTCGGTACTGTTTTATTTGGTGAACTTTAAAAACAATGTTGGCACATGCATGCAATGCAGCATGTAAAGACACAAACAACAGCATTTTATTTTCCAGGGGTACAAGAACAATTTAGAGATTCATTTTCAATAAAGTCCGGATTACAGCACCAACTTCTGTTTTAGAGCTTCAACAGCAGTCCATGAGGTTAAAGTGTTGCATATAGTTGTACAGTCCTTTGGAGCTTTCCAGTCTTGTTAAACAATTTGTTATGGAGTCCCTGTATGCATCCAAATCATTCTTAAAGTCAGGGAAGAATGGTTTAGAACCTGTAAATTTACATTTTGGGATATTATATTTAGCAAGTAAGAATAAAAGACTTGTTATGAAATATTGTCCTTTCTGTTCCCTCCTGAGATCAAAAACACCAAAGAAAAAGAAACACCGAAATGAGATAAACCTGAATGAACTCCAACATATCTGACCAGAATATCTCACCACGAAAATATCTTCAAAATAAATGGGAAATATTTTCCTCTGAGTTTTTACAGAAAAATATTCTGTTTCAATAATGTGTTTATTAAGGACTGGATAGAACCGGGAATCACTTTAAATTTCTCCTTATTTAAAAGCAAATATTTAAAGTGTTATGCCTTTGCACCAAGGCACATCCCGGAGCGGTGTGAGAGGGGGGCGGGTCTTACCGATAATTTATTTAAGATTTATTTAAGAGTCCTAACGCAGCTGGAAGTTTTGGCACTGGTGTCGCACAGTCGTGCTTTTCTATTGTTAAAATATATTTTTTTAATTCACGTAAATACCCGGCAGAAAATTTTAAATAGGTAAACCAGAAGCGAACACATAATCCCAGCATGCCTTGCGTTGCACAAACGTGAACACGCGGGATAAAAGTTACGTCTCAAAGTATCACATTTAACACGTGAGAGGCTACATTTATATCCTCGTGCGACCTTTATGTCCATCAGAACCGCAGCATGTAAACGACACGAGTCCGCTGTGTGTTTTTATTTAGTGGCATCAACTTTACACCAGAGGTGACGTTCATGTTCCCGCGGAAGTGACAGTCCTCTCACGGGACTTCAGCGTACATCACTCTGATTTCTCTTCAGATCGTATAAATCTTTCGCCTTTTACTAAAGATTTCCGTGGAGAGGATCAATTAGAGTAATAAAGAATTTTTTGATGCTCTGCTGAAAGGCGGGGCTTCTGTTTGTGTGAAATGAAAACTTCAATATTAAGAGACGTGTGCAAGACGTGATTGGCGAGATAACGTTACAGCAGCATTAATTTGCACACTGTTTTTACGTCTGTGTTGTATTTTATCCCTGTAGATCTTTGAATACTTTATATTCTGTCCTGTCGTGGTTTTCATTTGCCCACAATCAACTGTCCAAACTCTCCCTTCAGTCTGCATTACCAGCATGCATCTTGACCAAACTGTTAATCTCACCTCCAAAACCCACTTAAACCACCAAAACACTTGATCTCAAAATAAACAACTCCCACAAACACTGGCAACAATTCTCACTCAGAAAGAACACTGACCTAAAAACACTAACAGCAGGCAGCACATACACAAACTGTAAATTATAATGTTTTATCGTTGAAGTTTGCATGGATTTTCTATTAAATCAGCATTTTATTTTAGAATAACATATTTTCACTTTGTAGACTTTAGCGTAAATTCAGAAACACAGAAATTTTCATCAATATCCTTTATTTTTTCCACATCACTGCACATAGTAAATTACTTGCGAAAAATAAAACTACTTCCTAAAATGTATTTGCTGCAAAACAGTTTTTATCTGAACCAATTGTGCTAAAATACAAGCACATTTCCTGCTTTACACTTAGACTGCAGTCCTAAACCACACTTTGTTCAAAACACTGCACAGAGATGCCAACATTCGTATATATTCTGTAAATATTTTCTATCCAGTATTTGTCTGGCTAGTGCAGAAATGCAGGGTATTTGCCAGTGTGTTAGCATTTGAAAGATGTGCAGTAGATATAGTGTTTTGCAGGTGGTGAAGTATGAACGAGAATGAAGTTCATGGATTTTGTAGAAAGTGTTGGATAAATGCATTTTGAGTGAAAGAAATGGAAAACAATTCATAGTTAGGTCCACATGCACTTGTGTTTAATGCATGTTAGCTATTGAAAAAAAACTGTAATCTACAGCAGCACATCATTTTCTGTAAGATCATCATGTGTTTGTAGCTTTGCTGTCCTGTGAGAACCAAAAAGCAGCCCTGTTTCCTGCTGATCTAAGATCGGTTTTAATATTTTATTTAGATTAAGAAGTGCAATCATTTTCTCAACCCTGAAAGGAACATTTCATCCTTCAGTTCAGAAAAGTTCAAATTCAAAAGCACCACACTTGGAGATAAATGTTTTTTACTGGACAGGAGAGGAATAAAAATTGTAATGTAAAAATAAGTAGTTATCAAAGCTGTCAGACAAATGAAGGGGAGTGAAAAGTACAATATTCACCTCTGAGATGTAGAGGAGTAGAAGTATTAAGTTCAAGTACCTTGAATTTGTTCTAAAGTACAGCAGTTAATGTTCTTAGATACATTCCACCACTAATTAAAACATTCAATTCTCAATGTCTCAATTTGAACACTTTGTTATTATTAGACGTTATTCTCCACCTTAGTGGTAATTTGTCTTTGACTTCTCCGAACATATATGCAACAATGACACCACAATTAAAATTACATTAAAAAATACACACAGTTTAGTTTGACACTGTACCACCATCAACATACAACAACAGTCGTGCCATAAACAGGCGATGGAAAGCAGCGCAGCAGACTTCTGTTAGTACATTTACATGCAGTAATGCGTAATGTGTGAATTTGGACAGCGTGGTTATTCAAATCAAACATTGCCTTTGTGTACTAGTTTTTTCGGTTGCTAAGACACGATTAATGAAACTAGGATCCACTTGCAGCCTTTAAGTAAGAAGTGGATGTAGTCCATTGATGTAGTCATCATGACGTCTCCCATTGGTATCTGGACTGCTGTTCTGAAGACTTGAGTTTAGCATTTTGGCCGCCGCCATGATGATTTTTTGCATCCAGCCACACTGGACGTGACGGTGGAGCTAACGGCTGTGTGTGGAGCTAGCTAGCTTATTTAGCTAGGTGCATCTGTAACTCATGTTAACTGTCATTTTAACAGGGATGATAATTTTGTCTAACAGTCTTAAAACTAAATGTACTTACCAGAGAAAATGAACAGCCGACTCCTAACAAGCTTTTTCATAACTGCTGGTTAAATTTACACAGTGCCATGGGTAGGAGTCACTTTGGCCTGATTGACAGGTCGCCATGGTAATGACTACAACAGAACATGGAAAAGCAGAGTTTAACTGAAATGTAAAAAAAACGACTCCTTCTGTAGTAGTACTAGTAGCTACCAGGGCCACTACTGCAGGACACTAAGACCAGGAAGAGAAAGATGCCACTACCCACTGGTTTTTAAAGATCTGTTGGGTGGTTTCAAGCTTGATGAACAACATGGTTGAAACTTAACTCCAACCAAGAGTTTAAAATCAGATCTTACCTCAACAAATATGAAAATAAGTGTTGTCAGTATTAGACAGTAGCAGACAAAGTATTCAGATCCTTAACTTACTGCACTGTAAAAATACTTTCCTACAAGTAGCCTAAATGTCATTGAAAATTAAAGTATAATCATGAAAATGTACTTGACGTATTAAAAGGAAAAGCACTCAATGAAGAAAAATGTCCCCGTTTGATAATGTCCCTCTGAGATGCAGTGGAGTAGAAGTAGAAAGTGGCATGAAAAGAAAATATTCAAGAAAAGTAAAAGTACCTCTAATTTGTACTTAAGCCCAGTATTTGAGTAAATGTACTTAGTGGCTGTGTGTGTGTGGGAAAGAGAGAAAGAGAGAAAAAGAGAGGGGAAGTTGGTTAGAGATCGTCAATAAAGAAGAAGTGAGACAGAAAGGTGACAGAACACAGATACAGATCATTTCTTGTTAAGAGGAATGCAGTTATTGTCTGGTATATCTGTTAGCAATTCATAAATAGGAAGTAACAGAAACAACTGTTATCTGTCTTATGAAGGCGCAACAAGACTTAGTGAAGGAATATAATAATAATAATAATAAAAATTAATTTCACTATTTTTCTTTTACTTTCATTGCGAGGAATATTGAAAGAGGATTTGCAGACAAATGGGGACCGTTGGCTTCGCGTTGTTGGCAATTTTGATTGTCGTTTTTAAGGTGAGATTTCCTTCTGTCTTTTTAATTCAACAATAACTTCCAAACAGCTTCCAGTCATTCAGTCCCTCAGTGTGAAACTTAAAATAACTGGTGGTTAATGCAGTAACTCATTTACTTAATATACAACACTAGTTTTTGGAAAGCTTTGTCAATGACATTTTCGCTATTTCGGTTGTGCAGCAACCAGGTTCTTATTTCAGTAAAATCTAATTTTTATTAGATTCTGCATTGAATTTAAGTGAACAGAAATAGGTGGATAGGCAGGGTGTTAATGGCAAAATGAAATTTTTAAAAAGTGCTGCTTCATCTATGTAATAAAACTGAACTGAACATGTGATTAAAAATAATGTGTCCATAAATGTGTTAAACCCCTAACACACAAGGCAGCTTAAAGTTGCCGTTTAGTCGACCTTCCCTTCTGTTCAGTCCGGGTGAAAAGGGCCGTCACTCTCTATACTGGCAGCAGTTTGAGATTTCTATATTGAAAAACAAAAAAGATATTGATGATTAAAATAGGTCATATTGCACTTTTAAGACGGTCCCTTATGCCACCTGTAGTGACAGGTGCATTACACAGACATTCAGTTCTTTGTGTCTCGATTGCATCGTCTTCTTTGGTGATTTTGATTTGATCAAAACTGCGAAAAGTGACATCTACTTAAATTAGCTCTCCAAAACATCAAAACTGGGAGAATCGTAGGATTTTAAAAGGAGCTATTGAAGGTAACAGCCACGAAAACCGACAAATGTTAAATATTAAACTGACTTCACCCCGGTCAACAACAAGACATCTGAAGACCTTCCTTCTTATCTTAGTACTTGATAAATGAACATTGACAAGACCCAGACTGAGAAAGTTTTTTTGGATTGATTTCACCATTTCCTATACATCTGGATTATGATTCATTAAAATGCTGTTTTTCTTCTCTGAGGCCTCAGATTCAGTGACAGCTGAGGAGCCAACATGTTTACCTGGATTCAGGTCAGAAATGGTCATTTTCAAAGTGACCAGAAAGCACCTGATGCCGGGCACAAGACTGGGCAAAGGTAAGAACTGACCAGAGAGCTGTTCTCTCACTCGTCTGCTAAAGCATGTACTTACTATGTACACTTGTGTAGTGTGTGAATTTCAGGGTAATATGATCTCAAATCAAACACTGCTGACCAGAAATGATGAACGCAGGATTTGACTTCTTCTTCTTAACAGTGAATTGTAACTGAGAGGATCATTATTGCTGAATCACTATAGGTTTTTGTGTGATTGTCACATTTTTGCTTGTGTAAGGCTTCATTCACACAACTACGTGTTTGTATTAAAACGCAGACCTTTTGCTATGTTTGGAACTCCCGTCCAGACTAAAACAGCTGTCCAGTTGTTTGGTGGACGCTTGGTCTCGATTAGATGGTTGATGCTGGGTTTTGGCTGTTTTAGTAGTATGTTCCTGGAGAAGTATGATCAGCTGCTGATGTTGGATGCCATTGAAATCACAACCTGAAAACCAATAGTTGGGCTTTTAACAAAGTCTCTGTTACTTTTCATCAACAAACGTTTGAACTAGTCTCATTTGATTGTAATAATTGCTGTAATATAATAACGCATGAAGCAGTAGCTCTTTGTAACCCAGCTGTGTGCCAACCTACAATTTAAGATGGTGCTGTTGAGATGAAAAGTGTAGGCTGGGACATTGTGTTTGATTTGGGTTTGCTGTAGAGGCCGTTTCATTTTCACATCATGACAGTTGATTTTGGATGTTGTCAGGTTTTTGTATACTTTGTAGGCCAGCTAAAAACCAAAAACAAATCATCTCCATTATAAAAATCTTACAAACGGAGTTTTTGTTCTTCTATAAGACATAAACCCGAGTTACATCTTGGCAGAATCAGATGAACTGGGCAGGTTGCGAACACCATATTTTTCACTACTCAGTCTCCTCCCACTTTAGGCAGCACTTTTGCATGGTCTCCACCTCTTTCTCTGATGACTACATCCTTTCTAGAATTTTCTGATGGTGAAGTTCTTATCCTCTGCTGCCATCTAGTGACCTTTTTCCATGCACCAATTACAACTTTAGTTCGACTAACTTTGTTCCTTATTTTACTCTATGTATGTTAAAATTAGCTGTATTGACTACAAAACTTCACCATGTTATTTTGTATATGTTTGGATAGTTTAGTCTTAAAATTCACCATCAGAACTTCAGAATGTCTAGTTATATATTTTTAAAGATCAAACTGCATAAATTCACACTATTAAAACTTCAGAAGGACAAATTACATTTTTACCCATTTTCTGGTTACACAGTCATGGTGAATCAATCACTTACTGCTTAAAAACCAGAAACTACAAACTAGGTAATGATGCAAATTAGGCGGCAACAGGCATAAACGAGTATTGAATATGTGTCAACAGGCATTGGGGGAATCCATGCACTATCTTGGCTTGCAGTCTGAAAGGAAGAGGTGTGATGCGAATTTGCGACAATCGGCGTCAAGGGGTTTTCATAAAGCATATTAAACCTTAAATTAAACCTAAAATCAGAATCTATTCTGAGGTTAAACCTTAAAACACATCAAGACATTATGTATAGAGTTTTTTAAAGCTTAAATAGAAAGAGTGGACAATTGAGGGGTTTAAACAAACGTGGTTTAGAATGCACTTTAGTGTCTCTATCCTGTAGCTTAAAACAGTCTCTACTCAGCCAAAGATTGTTTAAATATAAAAATTGCAAAATTCTACAGGATATTTGACAAAGAAATGTGCAAACATTCACTGCAGACAGGAGGAAAGTGTTCTTGCTGTGTGAGGTTTTGGTCCTGATGGACCGCAGCCTCCTTATGGAGGGGGGAGAGTCTGAAAGTCTGTGAGTGGGAGGGTTCAGCCACAATCTTTTATGCTCGGCTCAGAGTCCTGAGGGGCTGGAAGATTGCAGCCAATCACCTTCTCAGCAGAGCGAATGCAGATTCTTTAATAGTTCTACTTTACGTGGAAGACCACACTGTGAAAATACTCTGGTACAAGTAAAAGTCCTGCATTGAAGATGTTACTGAAGTAAAAGTATTGTAGGAAGTCCCAGTCTATCAAGCTCCAGGGTACCAGTTTTAATCAGTGTTAGGTAACATGTGGCAGTGTGTGCACTGCATTTGTAACTGATGTCTGTTTCTTCTGTCCTCTTTCAGTGGGCTTCTCTGACTGCACAGACCGCACAAGATTTGGTTTCAGCAGTGATGACAGACGTTTCATGGTACAGACAGACGGCACACTGACGGTCAGTAGAGTTTAAGACTTGACTGAAAACTTGCCGTTTCTAAAGCTCAGTTCTCCAACTTCCTCAAAATCCTTTAGCCAAACAGGAGCTACAATGTTTAGGGGATTTGTGTAACTCTGGTTGGATATTAAAAAGTAATAGGAGGAGTTTGCTAAATGGGAAACCAACTCAATTGAAATATAAATTCTCTGCAATAATTTAGGTGGTTTCAGCCAGATGGGCAAAAAATAACACAACTTAGACTCCCTTAGATGGAGTATGGCTGATATCCATACTGAGTAGAGCAAATGTGACTTTCATTTAAGATGCTTCAGCTGTAGCTCTGCGGAGAGAAACCTCTAAATGTTTTCTTGTCTTTCTTTTTACATACATCACACACTGACCTGAGCCCAGCCAAGTCTAAATTTAGATTTTGTCATGTAGAAATCTTTCTTAAATCTGAAACTGTTGCCTGTTGTCTGTACGTTGGCCTTTACTGATGAGTGTTTCCACCTCCAGGTAAAGAGACGGGTTGTTCTTCAAGAAGGACACCAGGACTTCCTCATCCACTCCTGGGACTCGCAAGGTCGCAAAATGACTCTTCCTGTCAGGGTACTACACCGTGTTAACCAGCACCAAAATGTTGAGCATCACCATGAAGATCACAAGCTTCAGCACCACCTGACTGAAGTGGACTCTGCTAATAACACAGAGGTAGGATGAGAGACACTACTGAAGGAAGTTTACAACCACTGTGTAGAATAAAAAAAAACTTAATTCATCATCTGTTTAGTTTCTCAGGTCCCATAGAGCTCTGTGTTGTTCAAGAAAATAATGAACTAATAGTTTGAAAAAATGGTTAAAAATGTTGAAGACAAAACTGATTTTTCTTAAAATCAGATTATTTGCGTAGATTTAAACTGACTATGAATGTACATGTTCTTCCAGAGTGCACCTGAGACACTGGTGCCTGTTCTGCATTTCCCCAAGTCTGGTGAAGGACTGAGGAGGAAGAAGAGAGACTGGGTTATTCCTACAATCCGTGTTTATGAGAATGACAGAGGACCCTACCCCTTGAGGATAGCTCAAGTAAGAGGAACTAAAGATGTAGAACGCTGTAACCAGGCCACTCTCAGTTTCTGTATGTCAGAAATTACTCTTAGTATTGTAACTGTGTTGTCAGTGACAGGAGGATAACTCAGCCCTGGTGTATTCTGTCTATAGATCCGTTCTTCTGAGGATAAAAGAACGAAGATCTATTACAGCATCTCTGGTCCGGGAGTTGATCAGCCTCCTGTTGGCCTTTTCACCATGGACAGAGACACTGGCATGCTGTATCTCACACAACCAGTGGACAGAGAGAAACAAGACCAGTACGCAGTAAGCATCCTCTGATTTTAGTTTTAAACATGCACTCTTTGTCCACTTCTCAGGATCAGACAGGGAGTTGTGGGAAACATTTAAACACATTTTGTATTCTGTTACCCACCATTTTATGTTGACATAAATGTAAAAGTACACTTCCGGTCTGTTACTTTCACTTGCAAAAAGAAAAGGCAGATTAAAATTCCTTTCTTTACTGTACTCTGTCGAGACTGCTCTGCTTAGCTGTTAGCTGAAGGTCTACACTCTGAAGATTTAACTCCGTATTTGAGTGAAAATGATTGTGTCTATATGAAAATGAATTTTATTTTGACATTTTATATTAACCAAATATATATTTATTAAACATTCAGTAGTAATATTAAGTATTAGATTGGACTCTGTATCAGATACCCAGTACTAGAGGACTTGGCTCAGGGCCAAAAAAACTTAATGTCATCCCATGACTAAGAGGGGGCCCAGAGAAGCCCCCAATAAAATTGTGGTGCTAAAACAATATATTTGATGGTAAAAATTATTAACTTAAAATTATTCTATTTGCTGTTTCCTGGTGTCAAAAAAATGTATTTGTTTAGGAAACACAAACGTCCGTGGGCCCCTCTCCTCCTCTCGATTATCATAAAATGGTTCAGTCCGCCCAAATTGTGTCCAATCAACACGAGCAGCTTGACTTCACTTATAGCGCCGGCAGAATATGAACTTGACAGAAGAGGAAGTGAAAATGCCTCAGGACCACCCGTGACAATGATCGTAGCTTCCGGCACTTTTCTGTGCGTACGCACGCTTTGTACATGAGGCCCCAGGTCTCTACGGTAGCATTTTTTGTCAAGTTAGCACGTTTCGATAGAGCAGGGTGCAGCGTGTGCACGGCTTTGCCTCACATGCAGCCGGTGTCGGCATCTTTGTACGAGGCTCCGCCCACTTTCAGCACCCTGCTGGTCCACGCTGTTGCACCTGTCTTGCAAGCTAGTTTTAATGAAAATTCATTTAGTTTTAGGAAAAGTCAGGGAGCAGCAAGGCTTTATGATTTATTTAGACAAAGTTATTGACTATGCAAATTTCAAAACGGTCAAAATGATGCCTTGTTCGCTCTAGTGTTAAAGATAATTACCATACGCTTGAATGTTGCGGTTAAAATGACTGCTGGTGGCCGTTCTAGTGTTAAAAGTGCATGATAAGGGAACTCAATTTTCTCCCCATGTTAGGTCAAGAAAACGCTGGAAAAAATAACAATACACAGTTTTAGTTAAACGTTCAAAGCAGTCAAACGCACTATGTCTAAATCATGCCTCGTTCCAAACAGAATCAAATGACCCAGCAGCAGCAACTGGACCGGGCCGGACCAGTTGCTGCTGCTGGTTCATTTTATGTATTATATATAGCAGCGTTTTCAATAGGAGGCGCTCCCCTGGAGGCTTCAAAGAGCTATTACAGGGAGGCGCGAGTCAGTTTATAATACGCGACTTTGTTTTTTTGTTTGTTTTTTAAGTCCCGTTAAAACAGCACGGGTTGTGGGTTGGCGCTTTTTGGGGCTTATTAAAAAAAGGGTAGCTTGTTAGGAAAATCTGACAAGCAACTTTGTTTTCTTTACATCATCATAGTTGCTGATACTGGATTAGCCCACATAAGCAGAGAGCAGTCTGTTTTCTTTCGTTTTGAATGGTTCTGTTTAAAAGTATAATGGTCACGGTTGCCGCTTTCTCAATCTCCAATACATTGATTGACACTGTCTGCTCCCAGCTATAGCCAATCAGTGCAATCATATAAGTGCTGTGGCATGCTAACATTCAGCCAATTCGGCAATTTCAGCGCTATGGAGGAGATCCACAATTCCCAGACAATTAAATATTTTAATAAATAGGCCTATGTGAATTAGCTACACTGCACAAAACCAAAAGTAATCCTACCCACCGGATGAAGAAGGGTTGACTCTCCAGAACATAAAATCTTCATTTTATTTTATTTTCCGTGGTTTGCATTTATGAGGAAAAACAATGATACTAACGTGACCGCTCTCTGGAAGCAGCACTAAAACTTTCACAGAGCCTAAACAGAAAGCACAAAGCCTTTCTTTAAAGTGAATTTGAAGAAATAATTTTTTGAAATAATTTTATCTTAATTTAAACCTTTTGTTCAAAAAAGGTTTTGATCGCTAAAAAATTCATGAAAAAATATGTGAATCTGTTCGATCTGAAAACATGCCTTCAATGCAGTTGACTGTTAAATGTTGTGTTCCGTGAACAAACAGCGTTGTCGCTCATTGATCAGGTAGAGCTGTCCATTGTGCTGATTTTGTTCGAGACGCTTTTCAACCGCCAGGTGTCGCTGCCGGTAGCTTTGGCCGATACACGTTAAAGGGATAGTTCACTTCAAAATGAAAATTCTGTCATCATATAGGCTATCACTCAAGTTGTTTCAAACCTGTATGAATTTCTTTCTTCTGCTGAACACAAAGGAATATATTTTGAAGAATGTCAGTAACCAAACAGTTAACTGGAACCATTGATTTCCATAGTATTTTTTAGTAAGTCAATGGGACCAGTTTACTGTTTGGTTACTGACATCAAAATATATTCCTTTGTGTTCAGCAGAAGAAAGAAATTCATACAGGTTTGAAACAACTTGAGGGTGAGTATATGATGACAGAATTTTAATTTTGATGTGCATCCCTTTAAGCATGTTTTGTTGACTTGTGGTTAGGCATATGCTACTGATGTTCAGTGATTTTAAAAGTAGCCTCAATTAGACCTGCATGAAGTTGGAAATTATTTGCTGTTGCAAAGAATCATTTATGAATGCACTTAAAAAAAGAAAATAAAATGTCTTCAAATAAAATTTTAGATTTGTTGTTGATCAGACAATCAGTTGTTATTGAAACTCATCATTGCCTGGAACACACAAAAGATGGCATTTACTGCAGTGGCGTGGGTTAGGGCAGACAGACAGTGTTTTGGGGAAGGGGGGGGGGCTCGGCTGTTCTTACCTACTCTAAGGGGAGGCTCACATTCACCCAATTTGAAAACCCCTGATATATAGTATATGCAAGTTCTGCTTAAATTATTAGAAATTTTATATGGCCATTTTGTTTTATGGTGGTGTTTTCTTGCTGAGATTTTTTTCACCACAGATTGTAATTCCTGTTTTTTAAATTGAAGAGTTTTATTTTGAAATTTCAGTATCAGTGTTGAAGCAAATAAATATAAATACATTTCATTGTATTAAGAGTGCTCAGTGTTTCCGTTACATTTCAACTGTCATGTTAAAAATATTAGATTAGATTAGATTAACTTTATTGTCATTGTACAGTACAAATATGTACAATACATACATACAAATATAAATATATGTGAATACACTATATATGACACATGTACAGCTATGCACAGTATATACATTATACAGTACTGAAGTAGTGCAGTATTACAGAGGACAAATTACGGGTGTGGACATGGGATGGAGTTCAATTGTCTGATTGACCTAAATATGTGAGAATATTAATAAGTCAAAATACCATAAAAGCGCATGATTTTATGTAAATTAATAGGAAAAAAGTCTCAGCTGTGTTGGTGGCCCTGTCAAGATTCTTTTCATGGGGCCCAAAATCCTTAGCAGCGCCCCAGAGTGTATGACTACATTATGTATGTTCATTTGTCCATCCCATTGTCATGTAAAGAGGAGCACTTTATAGTGATTCAATTGAATATACTGTAAGTCAGAACCTACCACAGAGCGTAATCAACATGCTGTCAACAATTAAAACTGTGACGGTAAATTAAAGTAATGTGGTATTTAGTACAAAACATTTATGATATAACATGTTACAACAGGGCTTTTCTATGTTTCTGCTGACTCTGTTAAGAATCACAACGTGGAAGAGCTTCATATTACTCCAAACAAATGTAATCAAAACAATAAGAGGTGTTTGTCCAGGAACTTTTGGTCAGACTTGTAAGCAAACTTGAAATGTTGCAAAAAAGAAAATTTGAATTAGGTGCATTTCCATCAGCTGGTTTGCAGTGAAAACACAAGGCATACAATTACAATTAAAATGAAAAATTGTTGCAGGGAAAATAAAATAAATATTGAAATAAATATAACAGACACACACAGTATCAAACATTTTTTTGATAAAGTCCCCCTCTTCATCTCTCATGCGCCTTTTCCGGTGGTCTGCGATTCTGCTGTGAATTTGAGTCTGTGGCGCTCTAGTTGGACCTCACCTCAGCCTCTATAATGTTATGGAAAGACATAATCAATCATCATTTGAAACTCTGATACAATTGAGCATTAGTAGTTATACACACATTGTGTTTTTACATCTTTTAAATGTTTTTTCACCTAAACAATGGTCACCAGGAAGTCTTAAGACGTTCAGACCAAAAATCCCCAAGGTTTCATTCACCACAAATCAACGTTGAAATTTGGCTTGGTGCTCACTGGGACATGTTTGCTATGTGAGAACTAATTCGGCAAAGGTGTAGCCTATTCACTTTGCATTTAATGCATGAACTCTTTTATTAAATAAAGGCTCAAGCGAATGTAAAAACCTGCCAAATTAATTACATTTTGTATTTTGTCATTTTCATCAACCTTTTCTACTGTGATAGGTCTAGTTCACAATGGGCATAAATAAACACTGATGGAAACACGACTGATGATTCACTGTGAAACAGTGGCAGGAATGTTCATTATGTCACCTGCGTGCATGCTCTAGTGATGTATGAAAGCATCTACATTTTTTTTTTCATTTGCAGTATTATAATAAAAATGTGTTTTTCTGTTTGCAGTTTCAAGTACATGCTGTGGCAGATGGTTCAGGACAGGCTGAGGCTCCTATGGAAGTTGTAGTGTACGTAATCGACCAGAATGATAACAAACCTGTTTTCACTCAAGCCACGTACCTGGGAGAAGTTTCTGAGTCCTCACCAATAGGTACTGTCAGTAGATCTCATTTCAGCCTGAAAAATATGTCAGTTAGTTTTCAACTGTGTTTTTCACTTTTACAAGAGGAAAAAAAGCAGGACAGAGCTGCTAATGTTTTTTCCTAAACTTTGATAAAGTAAAAATCCAGCACCTGCTCCAACACACTGTGGCTGATTGCAAATCTCTTGGACAATTCATGATGAATTTCTGACACGTCAGATATTTTGGTCGGCCGTCGTCAGGCTGTCTCACAGTTGAAGCAGGATCACGAGTCACTTCCCCACGACCAGTGCCTTTTTTTCTCACAGCGCCTGTGTGAAGCGGTGAACATTGTCTGAAAGACATTAGGTCTCTCTCATTTACTTTACCTTATGCCCCAGCTTATGCACTCCACTCAACTAACTCTGCTGGCCGCTGGTGCTGCCATCATAAAGAGCAAGTCAGCAAAAGTTAGTCAGCTGAGTCAGAACACATCTCTGTTCTGGCACCGCAGTGATGGAACGAGTGCCCTGCCAATGTTAGGGCAGCGGAGTTGCTCACCAGCTTTCACATTAGACTGAAGACTCATTTGTTCAGAGTTCATCTGGACTCTGCATGGCCTCCTTCCTTCAGTCCTCCACCCTCAAACAAACCCTCTTAGGCCCTTGTATGTTTGAACTTCCTGGCTCTTAAAAAAAACATTTAGCACTGTGTATTATTTAGTTTATCTTTGATGTCTACCAGTAAAGGCTAACCCAGCAGTCATCAGTGAGTGAAACTTGTTCTGTACTCTTATTCATTTTCTTCTGTTAAATGTCTTTATTGTAAGTCGCTTTGGACAAAGCGTAACAGGCATTTTAACAGTTGGATTTCAAAACCATTTATTTCTTGAAACATCTATCAATTTGGACTCAGAAGTTAATATGGGGTGAAAAATCTATAGATAAGTCGGGAAATTTGAATCTGAAAAGTATAGGATTTTAAAATGGAAAATGTGCAGGAACACTGACATTGAGACCACAAAATGACAAAGTCACAAACCAGGTAATCACCAGGTGCACTGTTAGGTTGGAAAGAAAACTAGGATACACTTGGTCCTGTATGTCACCACGCCACAGCTTGATTTACTAAATAACCTCTTTAAAGCTAGAGTGCAGGACTTTTACATTTAAAGGACTGTCTGTCTACTTTCAAGTCTTTGCTACACAGTGCTGATTAATGGTACATTCACACCTGGATTGATTAGAGACGTTTCGAAACCATGAGGCATTTCACTTTTGGCCCGGTTCGTTTGAAAATATGTGAACACAACAATCGCACTCTGATCTAGAATAAAACAACCGATTCTATACGGCCCGATTCCATATGAACCCTGGAGCGGTTAATTTGCAGTGAGAACACAGCCGACCCATGAATTAATGTGTTGTCTGGCAACCAACACCAAGCAGTTCATTTTGTGTTGCTGCTGTCATGAAGATCTCCCCCACAATGTAAAGCGCGACCTGAGGTAGCAACGTAATGGTGTAAGGAAAGTCCTGGAAGGGTATGCGATTCGGACCGCTTTACAATGGTGTGGTGTGAACACAAGTGACCTATTCAGATTGATTCGGATCAAAGTATGTGTTCGCGAACAAAACAAAATGTTATAGGTGTGAAAGCAGTATTGTATTTGAAGTGTATCAGAGTTTTAAAAGGTGTCTGTGGCGAACCATAAGGATGTGTTGTCAATCAAGCTGAAGGGGGAAAATCTATAAATACTCTCACTGTCAGAAGGGAAGACAAAAGTTCTGCACTGCAGGTTTAATAAAATGCTCTGAATACTTTGAGAAGCCTGTACCTAGTTTTGACTTCTGACTTATCTCTCTCAAGGTTTTGAGGCAATTACTGTTGTGGCCGAAGATCTTGATGACCCAAACACTGACAACGCAGATATCAGATACAGGATTATCAGCCAGGACCCAGCAACTCCCCCTGACCTGTTTGCCATCAACGCAAACACTGGAGCAATCAGAGTCGAAGCCACTGGGCTGGACAGAGAGGTAAAGCTTTTCTGTGTGTGTGTGTGTAGGGGGGGGCAACTTTTTTTTCAAGTCAAAAAGAAAACCCAGTGAACTACAATCTTACAGTATTCAATATTAAAATATTAAAATATAATACAATATTCTTGCTTATTTAATGAATGTGTGCAGTCTATAGATGATGATAAATCAAATTAATTGCACCAGTTCATGGGTGTCCCATACTACACAACTTTTTAAGTTAAGGATACCCAACTATTCTAGAGCAAAACTGCTCTAAAATACAGTCTGCATTATCATCTCCAATTCCTAAATCTTATCATTTCAAGTTTCAACTTTATATTTTTTTTTAGCTTAAGCATAATATATCTCCTTTCCTCTTGCTAATGTTGACTGTGAATTAAATGTAATCTGTATTTAATAAAGCAGTTGTCATACACTATTGGGGAATTGGGAATTTTTCTAGACCTGCTCCATATAAAAAGTGCAATGAGATGTGTTTTGTTATTAAGTGGAGCTATATAAATAAAACTGAAAACATTTGAAATAACACACCTGAATTTTAACATTTACCTAGGCAGGTAAAACTCCTGAATTCCAGAGTGAAAACAAATATTGTGCTTATTATAGAGAGACTCACAAAATACTTAAAATGAAATAATAATCTCTATATTAACACACATGTCAAAATATGTATCTACAATAACTAATCCTCAATTTCACTGCTCACACCAAAGCACCAGTGTTGGCTAAGAATTCCATAAAATATAAAATGATATAATGGTAATGGAATGACAGGGTGGGTTATCGTATTAGCATTAAAACATTAGATGGCTCATTTTAAGGAAAATAAGTGCTAATTATTAAACTCTGAAGGTAGAAAAGTTCATTGTATTAAGGCAGCTAGATAGCTAACTACTGACATTAACTTACAGTGTCTCCATCAGCATGACTGGACTGGAGCAGCTGTGCTGGGAGTGATGAGGGCAGACAATACATTGTCAAGGTTAGGAAATGGTACGGTCCATTTTAGGGGTGTCAGAAATCGTACTTCAAGATTCTTGGGGCATGAGTATAGGAAATATTTTGTAATATTGACAATGATAGCTAAGAAAGGCCACCCTGAACTGTTGTTTTTGCCTCTTTTGGGGGGTCGCAGCCTTAATTAGGGGTGGAATTCAAACCATGATGTTGCTGTGGATGAGACACATGTCTTTGGTGTGGGACACATCCACCAATATGTCCCTGAACAAGACACCCAACCTCTAGTTGCTTAAGAGGCGTACAAACGATTATCTCATACCTCTAACATGTATCGCAATGTTAAGCTGCTTTGGATACACTGTAAAATATTATAAACCCTTTAGTTATGTCAACTTACTTCTTCCTTTTAACTCAAATAGCTCTGGCAACTTTTGGATTTTGAACTCAGCTGTGTGAGATTTAGAAAGTTAAACTTGCATTAATTTATTGTGTTGACTATTTGAGGCTTTTGTTGTGTTGATTAAACTTGCGTATGAAAGTTATAAGTTGAAAAAAAAGGCAAGTGTGCGGGGATGGGAGCAAGAGAAAAAAATTGTGGTGCTGCGTCTTTTGAGTTTGAGGAAAAACATACACATAATCAACTAATTGTTTGGGTTGAGTGAGTTCTTGGTTGAAACAAGTATCCAATATGTCTATGAAGATTCTCAGTCATCCAGGTCATAGTTATCCAACGAAGGTTAAAGTCAAGGGTAAAGGGACTTGGTTGAAGATACTACAAAACGTTTCGTCCCTCATCCAAAGGACTTCTTCAGTTCTGACTGACTGGAAGGGAAACTCAGCTATTTAACCTCAGTGGGGTCGTTTGCCAGGATCGCCGATACTGCTGGTTCGTTAGTGTTCCTGGTTGATGTAACGACAGTCGTTACAGTCGTTAGGACTACCTGAGGCCAAGACTGAACGACCATCATTGGTCGGAATAAAAACCTATTGGCCTCAGATGAAGATGCCAACGATGGTCGTTCAGTCTTGGTCTCGGGTAGTCCTAATGGCATAGGTAGTCCTAATGGGGATGTCTGGTGTAAATCATTCTCTTGAGGTCATGCCACAGCATCTCAGTCAGGCTGGCCACTCCTAAGGAGAGTAGAAACAATGCTTAACTTTTTCCATTTATTGTCAGTTCGTTTAACTGCGGACTGGTGAGCATCAAGGCTTTTAGATATACTTCTGTAACCCCTTCCAGGTTCATGCCAGTCAACAGAGCTTAATCTTAGGTCTTCTGAGAGCTCTAGTGGTTGAGGCATGGTTCACATCAGGCTTTACTTGATGGGAATAGCAAAATTGAAATAGATGTGTTTTATAGGGCAGGGCAGCTCTAACCAACCACCCAATCTCGTCTTACTGATTGGACTTCAGGTTGGCTGACTTCTGACCTCATTTAGCTTTTGGTCATTAGCCTAGGGATTCACATACTTTTCCCACCCTGAACTGTGACTGTTTGGTTATGAAAACATAATTGTTTGTGTGGTATTTAAGCAGACTGTGTTTGTATATTATTGTGACTTAGATGAAAATCACATTTTTATGACCAAAAGATTCACAAACTTTTTCTTACCACTGTATACGCGCATGAAAATATATCATACATACATGTATCCATACATGTAATGATGGTTAATAGAAGTCTTTTCACACAGGAAGTGATTTACCTTCATCGTAACAGGTGACCTCTGATTACTGTGCAGATGGTCTGGTGTCAGCACAGCTCACTAGTTTCTGCTGTTTTGCATTACCAAAGAAAACATTACTGTAATAGTTGTTTGAGCACCTAATAATGCGGCAGATCTGAGTGACAGAACACCTTATGAATTCGGACAGCTGAGTACAGATCAGATTAAATATTGTTTATATTATTTTCCACTTCCATGTCACCACCTCCAAAGCACAATGCTAACTGCTCTCTGAAGGTGTCATCAAGACATGTCACACCACGCTGTGATACTTGTAGGAACTTGTGTATCTGTACTGTAGTACAAAGTTCGGCCAAGGCTTATAAAAATGTGGTCTTTCAGTTAGGGCTGGGGTAAACGATTATTAATTAAACGATTAGTCTGGCGATTATTTTATCGATTAGTCGACTAATCTAACGACTAATTGGACGGTTATTTTAAAGATTATTTTTCTGTAGCTCGATTAATAAAAACCATAATGTATCTCAAATAAATACTTATTTATTAACAGTGTTTGGAATAACGGCGCTTAAAAGAACGGCGCTACGTAACGGCGCTATTTTTTTCAGTAACGGGTAATCTAACTAATTACTTTTCCCGTCGCTACAACGCCGCTAACGCTACTGGTCGTTAAATGCGTGCGCTACTATGTAATAAACTGTGTAATCCGAAAGCACCAGCTGGCTCACACAGCTAGTCAGGAGGTGGGTTAATAACGCAGGTAAGCAGTGCTTGAAGTGGACCGGCACGCTGCGCCTCCATATCAGGTTCTCTGGCGCAACGTGGCGCTCACCTGTTCCCGCTCTCGCCTCGCCTGCTAAACTCTGTCGGCGGGAGAGACGAGAGACGAAGCTGGGGTGCCTTTCAACCAGCCGCATTATGCTGGCTAAGGCAGAGTCATGCTTCTCGGTAGCCAATCAGAGCCAGTGTTTTTACACACATGCCAGCACACGCGCCACACATGATTTAGGGCGATTTTTTCTTTTGTTGGGGCTTTTATTGGTTGCTGTTTCGTCCTCCATTCTGTAATGTTTCGGTGTGGCAAGCTGTACATCCGTGAACGGTGCAAAACCAAAACAAACTTTGCGTCGACGCAAAAATTTGACGTCGACGTAATTTTGACCGTCGACGCGTCGACGTCATCGACGCGTCGCTACAGGCCTACTTTCAGTACTTTCTTTCAGTCACATCAGGCTGGCATAGATTTTGTCCTCAGTTTGAAGGCTATGTCTTGCTATGGATTTCAAGTAAAACACACCTAAATCCTATGACAAGGCACATTTACTCCAATTTTGTAATTTAAAGCAAGAGGTTTCTGAATGCATGCTGTTCCAACTGAGTCTGTAAAATGACAGCAAATGTTTAAGCTTTCTAGTTGATGAGTTAATTCACTGTGTCTCATCTAACAGAGAAACCCAGAGTTCACACTGGTGGTACAAGCTGCAGACTCAAAGGGAACAGGGCTGACTGGACAAGCGAAAGTAATCCTTACTGTCACAGATAGCAATGACAATGCTCCAGCCTTCACTCAGTCCTCTGTAAGTACAACATACTTGTAGCTGGAAGAAATGTATTATGCTAAACTCCTCACCTAAAGAGCAACTGTTAAATCATAGCTTAGCAACCCAACAAGGCACAGCAGATTTGTCAAGCTGCAGAGTTCTCACCATGCTGAAGTGTCCACAGGGCTGCGGTTTGAATTGTCATTTTTCCCACCTTTCCAACAACACAACAGAAAAATCACTAGGAATAATAATGTGCATTAATATTAATGCATCCTTCCAGTATACAGCAACAGTTGCCGAAAATAAAGCGGACGCTCAGCTCCTTGTGATGTCAGTAACCGATGGTGACGAATGGCATACGCCAGCTTGGAACGCCAAGTTCACAATTGTCAGTGGTGATCCTGGAGGACTTTTCACTGTGACAACGGGAATAAACAAAAATGAAGGAATCCTTTCTACTGCCAAGGTAGGAAGTAAACCAGGAATTCTAAAATAAACCACAATATTGACGTTATGTGATATCTGTCAATAAATTATATTTTACAGATTACGTTCTGAGACCAGTTTCTTAAATAGCATTCGCTGTTATGTCACATAATTTAAATTGTAAACAAAGGTTTACAATGAATTTGGCTTTTTAGTGCTGTGCTTTGTTTCCATCCAACCAGGGTCTTGACTTTGAGAAGACCAACAGACACGTTCTGTTGGTTGCAGTGGAGAATGAGGTTCCTTTTGCTGTCCCTCTGCCCACTGCCACCGCCACAGTGGTGCTGAAGGTGCTGGACGTCAACGAGGCTCCAGTCTTTGAACCAGCAGAGAAGGTTGTGTCAAAACCGGAGGACCTTGAAGTCGACAGAGATGTGGTGCAGTACACAGCTTCTGACCCAGACACTGCACGCCACCAGAAAGTCATGTAAGATCAAACCCTGATGTACCATGTTACTACACTGCTCAGAAAAATAAAGGGAACACTTGAATCACACATCAGATCTTGATGAATGAAATAGTTTAAAGTTCAAAATCTTTTCTGTTCATTGTATAATCCATTGAGAACAAAATGACGTAACAGCGGAAAACAAAATCACCAACTGAGGGTTTAATTCAAAATTACACAGAAAATCAAAGTGTTTTAATCACAGGTAGCCCTTTCATGATATTTACTTTGACAACTTATCATACGATATATGGACATGAGCCGTTCTCAATATTGCTCATTGTGTTAAATGAATGTTTGTTTACATAATAATGAGAAGAATACGTCTTACTGGGTGTTTTATTTGTTTATTTGTGAAATAAATTCTAGAAAGTGCTTGTGATTCACCAGACTAGCTGCGGCCTAAAAGCAGCTCTTGGCTCTGGAGAATATGCGGCAAATCTATTTTTGACGGATCAGCACAGAGCAGACCAATCGGGCAGGAAGTCAGACACAGGAAGAGAATCCAGTCAGTTTGAAAATAAACAAACAAAATAAAACACCCTGTAAAGAATCCTGATCATATATCAACAATAAAATAAAAATTTAAAAAAGGCTGTTAAGAGTCGGGTCGACCTGGTACCATGTACTGGAAAAGGGGCATAACAGATGTATCTGTAACCCTTTTCACCATTCGGCTCGTGATGAGGCAAGTACACTATGAAGCAACATATAAAGTGTTGAGCCCCCTTAACCCTAATGCTTGGTAAAATGGTGAAAGAGACATCCCATTGTATAATAAACCTGTCTAGGAACGCTATGATTCTCACTCTCTCTACTAGGGCTGGGTATCGAGTTCAATACTTTTTAGGCACCGACCGAATTGCTTCAATACCACCGAGTATCAAAAAATGTCTTGTCTTTCGGTACCAAAGTTCGATACCTAAAGGTTCTTGTTAACGCCAATGAGCCAATCAGCATGCAGCATTTTAATGTGCCCACATCTAAAAGTGATTGTAATTGGCTGTGGGGATGTAAACACTAGCTCACGCCGGTTACGCACAGAAACGTGGCTCGTGGATGTAAAAGACGTGGTGAAAATCAAGTGTGGCTTGATGCAACAGTGTGATGCAATATTTGCGACGTGCTGCCAAGAGACGACACGACAAACCTGGTGAAGCCTTTGACTGTGCGTGGAATAAACTTAAGAGTAGAAAGTCGCTCCGTCTTTGCTGCAACCAGACAGAGCCGGTGCATCATCGTCTCAGCACCCTGCTGCCACCGAGCTGCTTCAACACGCCCACCGTACGAGTAGCGTTGGGCAGCAGCGTCGCTACAAGTAGCACCGTTACTAGTTTAACGACATTTCTCAGTAGCTTGGTGGCAGCGTCGCTGTTTCCTGAATCAAATCAAAGCTCTTTTATTGACAGAGTAGCGTGGTAGCTTCAACACATGCTACATTTTTCCAAGGATCAGTAAGTGACACCACCGCCGCACACGGACCTGTATGTGCAACTGGCGGAAGCGCCTCTGTGTGACGGTGACATCACGTACCGATATTTCGACTAAGGTCTGCGACTTTGCTGCAGATGGATTAAGGACGCGCGGCTGAGTTTCCTTTCTATTGTGATGTTGTCCACCTCTTCCTCTAGTGAGGAGGAAACTTTGATATGTAGAGGCAGAAACTTGTTTCCATGAGAGATTTCCTCTCTCTCTCTCTCTCTCTCTCTCAGGCCTGTTGCCATGAATGTTTAGCTTGCCATAGTGCCAGAGCACAAATTCACATATAAACAATAAGAAATATATAATTAACAAACAATGAAATGACATTATAAAAACTAAAGAAAGAGGAATAAAAACACAATATAGGCCGATGTTACATTTAAAATATGTGTTGGTTCTGACAAGCAGCAGCATTTTTCAAAGGAACAATTATTAAAATAAACTATTAATGATAGTAATGTGATAATTAAGTTACTTTATACAAACAACAATGGTTCTCCGTATGTTGGGAAAATATACAAATTTTATACCAACAAAATTGGTATCGAAAAAAGTATCGTTCAGGAACCGGTATCGAAGTTGAGGTATCGATACCGGTATCGATATCGAAAATATTTGAACGATACCCAGCCCTACTCTCTACTAACCAATGAGAGGCTGGAGGGATAATCCTGAATTTAACCTCTATCAAAATATTACCACAGAAAATACTGATCTACTCAGATAGACAAACATCAACAACGCCATAGCTCGGTTTCCTTCTTTGTATTATGCAAGAATCACATAACATCTCAACAACAAATAATGTAGTGAAGGACAAACAATCTCAAAAGACCCGGGTAATAGTCTTTTATAACCTGAGTGCACTCTTTTTTTAGTTTGGTTCTTTTAGCAGGCCTGCATTAGTTTGTTGGCGCGCTTAGTTGGAGCTCATAGAGTGAAGAAAGTAACAGCACCTCCTTGTGTGGAGTGGAAAACCACAGATCCTACCGCGTCTGTAACTCTCTCTCTTATCGGGGCGACGTTGTCCGCAGCAGCACAGCGAGGGTTAAACAGCTTCGTTCGTCCGTCACCAACAGCAACACAGCCCTCAGTGGAGGAAAACCCCTGCGTCAGCCGGCGAAACTCTCCCCGATGTGGTCTCCTCTCGTCCAGCAGGCGAACAGTGTGTCTGCGGTCCCTCCCACGACGGTGTCACAGTACCGCGAAGCCACGAGCTAAACTTAGCCACATACGCTAATAAGTCTAAGCTCGCCTCCCAGTGCAAATACACACACCTCCAGTGGTAGCCCCACAGTCACAAACTCCTACGACGGCGAGAGCAGTGTCCGATACCATGAATAGTCCAACTTAAAACGTTAAGTGCCGTAAAAGCACTGTTGGCTGCCGACTAGCCCTCGTACAAGTGCAACTCTTCCCCCTGTTCCCCTGTTCTCTCTTCTCGCGTGATTACCCGTAGTTCAACAGGATACTTTATTAGTCACTAATCTTAACAAAACGATTAGTGAGCTTATCTTATGTAGTAAACCATACTTAAAATATTTTAAGGAAAACACAATTTAACTGTTAAATTACCAGAACACATCTGAACAGCGTGAGGATAATTAAATGATAAATCCTATTGCATCTTCAACCCATAGACATTTACCACCTCAGTAACTCTTACACCTTAAAGGCACAATATGTAATTTTTTGGCTTAAAAAATATTAAAAAATGTAAGAAATCACTATATCCATGTTATATATTTTTTAAAGTTGTGTATTTACATTATCCCGACAGTTCCAATTAACTTCTAAATCCAGAGAAATTAATATTTTAATTCGAAGACACGGGCCGTGTCTTTATTTCCGCTATAGTCAGCCCGTCTATCACGTCATATCCGCGTTTGCCTCTTCCTTCCCGCGGAACTCGGCGGAACCGCCAAACTCAAAGAGGAACACTGACAGTATAAGGGGAACACACGTATAAAAAAGTCGGCATTTCGGTATTCAAGCGAGCGGCGGAAAGAAGCTGAGAGAGAGGCCGACAACAGAACGATTTTTACTGTTTTCATACGTTATTTCATCACTAAATCCATATCTGAAAAGTTTTGAGGCGAAATCAACTGTGTAGATGTCGAATATCGGCAGTTTTACTACAAATGATGGCGAATCGAAAATGTGCTCCAACGTTTTGAGTTGTGACGCTCCGCGAACCGCCAGCGGGGAGCTCGCGAATCAGCCCGCTGGAGAAGCTTACGAGCCGACCTGCCAGATCAGCGCACAGAGCCCTCAGACACGCAGACCACTGCAGCCAGCACGGCCGAGTGAAGACCCACAGCTGGGAGATAGTTTTAACGTTCAGTACCGCTGTTATTCTGTCATTACATTCTGAGTAATTTTGTAAGGTTTTAACTTAAATCAAGAGACATCTGGATCATGTACTGAAAAATACTAAGAGAAAATCTGGTCGTGGTGAAACTTTGGAAAAATAAACAAATAGAAAGAAAGGGGACTGTCTTTGCTTTATTATTATTATTATTATTATTATTATTATTATTATATTACACATTACATAGTGTACAGTATAGTTGTGGTCACAGTATTTGCCTTTATTTGCTTTTATTTTATATATTTTTTTATGTATGTCTTGTTAAGTTAAAACCTACAGTTAACCCGATTCTCAGCTTTTGTTCTGGGGATAAAACCTGGCTGTTATAATAATTAGAGAGATTTAGAGAAATGCAGGCAACCTCAGCGCTCAGGGTGTTGCGCAATACCAGCAAGAACGCATCGTCTCAAACAGTCAGCAGTGTTTCGTGTGCTCGTGACATTGCAAGTTCATTCTTCCGAGAACGACTAGCAAGAATGTTCTCCCCAAGAACACAAGTCCGTTCTTTGCATTCTTGGTTTTGAGAAACACCCATTATTACCTCGTCAGTGAACATGTTTTCTGCTGGAGATGCCAGATTCGCTGCTTGACAGTGACAATGACAACAACTCCCATGAGCCCACGCACTTTCCCGACGTCATCAAAGTACGTCTTTTGTTATTATTTTGATTGAGTGACCCCTGGTGGACAAAAGTTACATACTGTGCGTTTAACTTAGATTACCTATGAATTATGCACTTTATCAAGCCCCAAAAATACAGTAACCCACATATTCCAGAAACATGACAACATAAGTGACATATTTGTCAGGTCATTACATATCAAAGATCCCAAATTTATTTATATTTTTCTTCATCTCGTTTCATCTACCTCACTTCCTTTCCTTTCTTTTCTCATCACTGATTCGCTCTTGCTGTCACCTCTCATTGACCTGATTTGCTTTACCCTTTATTTTTATCCTGTTTCCACATTTATGAAAACTTAACTTAGGTGTTTATTTTCCTTATTTCCTTGAGATGGACATGTGAGTTTAGTTTCTAATCTTATGAGAGATTGAACAATTTGTTCAATACCAAATACCACACAGTGAAACATTGGACTATATATATGATGAAGTATGCGGGGTGAAACAGTAAACAGAATAAAATATCAAATTTCCATCACAGAAGAAATAAACTATTTAACTACATCGCCTACTTAAAGATGGTAGAAGCACAGAAATCAAGGACAAATTACCGAATCAACAAAATCTGTCAGTAGAATTTGACAGTCAAAACGCCCTGCTTCTGAAACGCTCCCTGTGGGGCATTGAGCCGGGTCGCAGAGAGCTGTGCCGGGTGGTGGAATCACAAAAAGGACAAATTCTCAGGTCAAAAATGTTGGGGGGGGGCAAACCTCTCTGCTTCTGAAACTCTTCCAGTGGGATTTGAAGCTGCACAGAAGTGTAGTTGTGTGGTTTAATTTTATTTATTGGATTTAGGGTATTTCAATTACATCAATAAAAAATCAGTTGCTCTTTGTAAGGATTTACTTGCATTATTATGCTATTATATTATAAGTGGCATAAAATGTTCATGATTTGACAATGATATTGTTTATTTTGTTGTAATCAGCTCATTTGCATAGCATTTATGTTTTTCTGTGATTATCTTGCTCATGTCCAGGTACAGAATAATCAGAGACCCTGCAGGCTGGCTGAAGGTGGCCAAAGATACGGGTCTGATTAAGGTGAAAAGCGCCATGGACAGAGAGTCCTCCTTCGTCAAGGATGACAAATACACAGCACTCATTGGTGCATATGACGATGGTAGGTGGGAGACAAGACTTGTCCAAAAAAAAGTTATCTGAATAAGGATTCATCTTGCTGTGAGTGTATTTTGTTCTGCTGATGTGTGTATGTCTGTTATCTCACCAGATGACGTCCCAGCCACAGGAACTGGTACTCTAGTGATCCATCTTATCGATGTCAATGACAATGCACCCAGCATTGAGGAACATGAAATCAAGGTGCATCTTTTCTCCCAAACACTTCAGTCATGATGTTTTAAAGCAAATTTAATGCAAATAAAATTTAAAATTGACATGTTTTGGGCAGAGAACTTGTATTATGTGATTTTGTTATTTGAAATAAATTAATATTCAAAATATTACAAAATTTTGATAAATCAATAATTAAATACTAACTTCAGAGGTAAACGTAAGCAAAGGCTACAGTGTGCAGTAATGTGAGGAGCGTAAACAAAGACGTAAATCTGACATTGTTTTCCCAGGTGTGTAACAAGGACTCGGCTCCTCAGCTGCTGTCAGTAACAGATAAAGACGGACCAGGCTTTGGTGCTCCTTACAGCGTCTCTTTACAGGGTCTCTCAAAGAACAATTGGACTGCTAGGATGAACAATCATAGTATGTTGTTTTGAGCTTTAATGAGGGGGGGATGGAGAAGGGAGAGGGAAGCAGCCCAACATAAAATAATAGGACATAATAATGATGCAAATTATAATTAGTTTTTCTCCAAACAGCATCTCCATGAGAATATGGCTGAAATTAGACAAAATGACAAACTCAAACAATGAAGATTTTTTCCTCTTTGTTGCAGAACTCAGCGTCATTCTGACTTTAGCCACTGAGCTGGCCAGTGGAGAGTACACTGTGCTCCTGAGGGTTTCAGATAATATGGGCCTGGAGCAGGACAGCACCATCCAGGCCACAGTGTGTGACTGCACTGGGGAGGAGGTGTCCTGCCAAAGGCCTGTGGCAGGACACACAGATGTGCCGACAATCCTGAGAATACTGGAATGTATCGTGTTGCTGATCAGTAAGTCTGATATTTGATTTTAATTCATAATGAAAAGATGATTATCATTATTCCAGGGACAAGAGATGTGAAGAAATTATAAGAGGTCATCACAACTATGGTTAGAACCCATGGAAGATACTTCTAGTTCAGGAGGACCCAATGAAAACCTGAGACTGTGCAACTAAAGTGCTGTCAACGTGGTCTGTAGGACACTGCGTTCAAATAGTGTGTGCATCATTAGTGATGAAGGAACTTGTCACCCAGTACAACAGTGTTGCTCACTAATGTGTTTTAAGAGTTTTTAGATTTCATCTTTTAGCACAGAGAAAGACGATATGATACAACACACAATACATGTTAATTAGACAATTCATTGTTCGTTTTGGTCTTTAGTAACAATATGTAAACATCTGATTTTTTTTAATGAGTTCAGTAGTGATCATGGCGACCTCTCTCTGTATCTCTGTTCTCTGTATGTTCAGTAGTGGTGTTGCTGCTGGTGAAGTTTGCGAGAGATGGAGTCTTTACTGGAGGAAGACGTATTAGAGACGACATCAGGAATGACCTGTGATGAGGAAATCAGGCTGTCGGAGTGAAAACATTTTTTGAGCATTTTCTGAGTTTATCTGAGCTGCTTTTTTATTTTTTTAATTTCCTGCTTAAGCTTTTATCTGCAGATTTTGTTATATTTTATTTTTGTATTGATTGCTATGAGTTTGTCTTATTGATCTTGTGTTTTTTTCTCTTTGTGAAGGACTTGTGTGATGTACATTAAGTTCTCTACAAATAAAGTTTATTATATTATCTTAACATCTGCTATGATAAAGAGGGGGGCAGAGGGGCTGATCAGGTAAATTCAGACAGAGGTTAGTCCTGATTCATTTGTGGTGCATCTCAATCGAAGTTTGTTAAAATAATCAAGGCACAAAGTCAGGAACAGAAAACATTTCCAGTCATGAAATGGTGGAGGCACATATCTTAGTCAGCTGCAGTTAAGCTGCGCTGCTGGTCAGACACTCTGTTAAAGTTAGAGCCAAGTCTGATATTTACCAACTTGACCTATTTTAACATCAGTAGATCAGATGGTTGTAGTGAAAGCATCACCTCTGCACAATAGATTTTCTGGATGAAAGCCCAGTGGAAGTTAAGTCGATGCCTTACTGATGAGTTATAGTGAGTAGTTACTGGGTGGTTATTAAATAAGATCCTCTATCACAGTGATTGTATCTTGACAATAACTTAATAAAATGTGTATTATTTCAAGCAGATTGTAACACATGTAAAAGGTTGCTTTTTATGCAAAACATAAAAGTGGACAAATGTGAAATAAGTTTTCAAAAACCCTTTAAAAGTACCAATATCAAATTATAAACTGCCATTCAGACAAAATTACCCCGTCAGAGAATTATTCATAATATAGATTATTATCATTGATGTATTGTAAGAAGCCCTTTGGCAGTTTTAGTTTATCAGCTACTTCAACAGCCACTTTTCAGAGGTCAAAGGATGTTTTTTTAATTGGCCTAAATATATAATAAATTATAGGCTGAAGATGGATGTAGCTCCAGAGCCCAAATGAAAAAGCATCAATCTTGCTGTTGCTAACCTCACAGATATTGCAGATTTAACCTTTGTTTTTGCATACTGGACACGCACACAGATGGTTGAAGATGTGTTACTGTTTGCTACTGTTGGAAGGCTAACCAACCCTCCTGTGTCTGTAGCCTCTGAACTTCTGTCCACCAGGGCCTGCAATGAATTTGCTTCCTTCTTCACAGACAAAATTCAAACAATTAGACAAGCAATCAGCGCCTCCATATCAGGTACAGCATATGTCCTGTCCCTGTGTCCACTTAAAAACAATTCATATAGCATGAGACAATTTGATTCTATTAACCATAAAACCTGGAGGACATAATACAACATCTGAAATCCTCCTCATGCTGCCTTGATATTCTGCCAACAGGTTTTTTCAAAAATGTGTCTAAATGCATGACCTCAGATTTACTACAAATTGTCAACATGTCTCTCAGGTTTTTTCCCACAGGCCCTGAAAACTCCAGTCATTAAGCCACTCTTAAAAAAGAGCAATCTAGACAGTTCACTAATGAGCAATTGTAGGCCCATATCAAATCTCCCATTTTTAAGCAAAATAATTGAAAAGGCTGTTTTTCAACAGCTTAGTGCTTTCTTGGCACTAAATAACTGCTTTGATGTCTTCCAGTCAGGTTTTCGACCACACCACAGCACTGAGACGGCTCTTGTTAAGGTCTTCAATGACATCCATTTAAACACTGACAGTGGCAGAATTTCAGTCTTAGTATTATTAGATCTCAGTGCTGCATTCGACATGGTCGAGCACAACATATTACTAGACAGACTTGAAAACTGGGTTTGACTTTCTGGCACAGTACTAAACTGGTTTGAATCCTACTTAAAGGACAGGGACTACTTTGTGTCTATAGGTAACTACACATCTGAGCTGAAAAAAATGACGTGGAGTTCCTCAAGGCTCCATTCTGGGACCTCTTTTGTTTAACATTTACATGCTTCCACTCGCTCAGATTATGAAAAACAACAAAATATCTTACCATAATTATGCAGATGACACACAGATTTACATAACCATTTCACCAGGGGACTATAATCACATACATGCGCTGAGTAACTGTATTGATGGTCAACGACTGGATGTGCCAGAATTTTCTCCATTTAAACAAAGATCAAACTGAAGTTATTGTTTTTGGAGCCAGGGAGGAACGATTGAAAGTCAGTGCTCGACTTCAATCTGTAATGTTAAGAACCACATCTCAATCCAGAAATCTTGGTGTAGTCATGGACTCAGACCTGAATTTGAAGAGCCATATTAAGACAATTACAAATTCAGCCTACTATCACCTGAAGAATATATCAAGGATAAGAGGCCTTATATCTCAGCAGGACCTGGAAAAGCTTATCCATGCATTTAGTTAGGATCATCGATATCACTTCGTTAGTGCTCCTGGCTGTGGTAAAGACAGTCGTCATGGTCGTTTGAGCCACCCACGGCCAAGTCTGAACAACCAACACTTAGCATCTTCACCTGAGGAAATGCTTGGAGGAAACCAAAAGGAAATGCTTGCTTAGTTTCCTGGGAAGAAAGGACAGCATTGTAAGTGGGGATAAGTCGTGGTGTAGATGCCAACGATGGTCGTTCAGACTTGGCCATTGGTGGCTCAAACAACCATGACGACTGTCATTACCAACGCCAGGAGCACGATGTGCAGTAATGAGATGAGCAGAGGCAAAGACTTAAATCAGACATTGTTTTCCCAGGTGTGTAACAAGGACTCTGCTCCTTGTCTGCTGTCAGTAACAGATAAAGACGGACCGGGCTTTGGTGCTCCTTACAGCGTCTCTTTACAGAGCCTCTCGAAGAACATTTGGACTGCTAGGATGAACCACTCAAGTATGTTGTTTTGAGCTTTAAATGGGGGGGGGGGAGTAGGAGAAGAGAGAGGCAGAGAGAGAAGCAGCCCAACTAGGGATGAGCTGTATCTGTATCTGTTAACCATATGAATTATCTGTATCCGTATCCGTACTCGGATTGGGCGGGGCCTATCCCGGAAATGGGTGGGATTTAACCCGGAAGTGGGTCGGGTTGTCTTGAAATGGGCGGGCTTTAATGGTATGTTATTTTAAGCATGCAATTGATACGGGTTAATCAGAAATTGTACAAGAGAACAAGAGTTTTCATACTCAACATGACTTTCTTTTTTTTAACTTGAAATTATTTTATGAACGGTCACCATCACCATCTGTAGGAAATCCCACAGACTGTTTTAGCCAATAGGCTGCTTTCTGGTTGCAGCGGTGATGTGGAGAAACTCTTGCCTATGGCGATCCTACAGACACTGATTAAAAGCCTCAGGCTAATGTTGCCTACAGGTTTTTACAGTAAAGCAAGATCAGCCTACTTACTGCCTTTAAATGTCTTTAATATTTTTTATTTGCTCCCAGTCTGTTTCACACAGCCTGACGCAGCCGTTAAATAAATGGATTTTATTTTTCTTATCAGAGGCTGAATATTATGAGCAGTTTGGTATTGAAATAATAAATTTTAATATGAACGTAGTCTATCTATTTAGTTTAGTAGCCTATAGCTTTCTTAGGCCGACTACAGAGACTGTAGTCATGTTCCTCCCACCTTTTGCGATGTGGGCGCAAAAGGTGGGACGGTGAGTTTTCAGCAGCTTAAATGTTCAGATTCAGTCTTTCAAAAAAAATTTGAGCTCATTTTATGGCATGAAGGGATTTTTCCGTTTCACTGCTTTATGAAGTTAATTTAGAACAATGTTTGGACACTTTTGAGTGTGTTAAATAAATTAATCTGATTTTTGAAGTGGCGACAAGTTTTTTTTTTTAAGTGAGGGAGAACGACCCGAGTCTTTTAATGTGAAACGCCGACACACAGCCGAGCTGAAAGAATAAGGCTGATATTTTTTTATCAACGCAGTATTATAGCCTACGCCTGTTCATTTAGACATTTCTGTAGTGTTACAGTTTAATCCTCGATTGTAAAATATGACGCTCTGCTGACAGTGGACCTGTTCATGTCTGTTTGGTCATCTGCTGCTAACACCGCCTCTTTTATGTGAACGCGCTTCCCGGATCAGGAAACCCTGGGTTGATTTATCGAGTTGATAACCAGCTTCGTGGTGCCGATTAGTGAAGCCAGATAACGAAAGCATATGTAGCTTAATTTGTAATATTATTTAAAATAATTTATTTATACCACAACTACCTTTATGTTTTTAAATACAGCATGAAAGTGTCAGACACTCAGTGCAAAAAAAAAACTGGTTAGAGCCAGCTGACAGTTTAAAAAAAATCTCCGATGACCGGCAGAGAGAGAGAGAGAGAGAGAGAGAGAGAGAGAGAGAGAGAGAAAGACAGAGGGGCACAGTCAGCTACGCAATAACGATTTTTTTTCAATCCGAGTACAGATATTGTATTACTCATACTCGGCAAAAATGCTTTATCCGTACCGGATACTCGTTTCAGCCGAGTAGCCTATCCGGCTCAACCCTAAGCCCAGTAAAGCGAAAAAACAGCAACGTTGGTAATGGTTCAGACATCATTGTAAATTCATAATGCCATCCATCTTCATCCGCTTATCCGGGGTCGGGTCACGGGGGGCAGCAGCATAATAATGACGCAAATAGAAATACTTTGAGAAACTTGTTTGAACAGTAGGAAAACATGCTATGCAATGTAAATGTAGAAGACACAAATGTGCATTGTCCAAAGAAACTAAAACAACTAAAAACAAGCTACTGATCACTGCTTTACAGTATATTGCATTATACTTTTATATTTTGAATTGTCACCTGCCAACTGAATTTTCTGTTTCCCTTTATACAGCCTAAATAAATACATAAAAATGTTATCCAGACTCCAGAAAAGTAAGTGTTTAATGCTCAAAATCTTCTGGAGGAGGGCCCCTAAAACACCCCCCTCATAATATTCAGCATTGAATATTTCTGCAAAATAGAGCTGAAATATTTTCTCGTCTCTTTTTCATGAACCAAATATTGTGCATCGACATGTCTTGAGAGCTAAGTGTATTGAAACAGAACGGTAAATGAACAACACTGAGAAGAGGACAAGAGGAAGACGCCCTCAACTCCCAGCATGCCTTGCGTCACAAAGTGAACGCAGGAGAAGTGTTGCGTTTAGATTTAACTATTGTAACAAGTGCGGTTTGGACAAAATGTATCAGCACAAATGTGTTTGTCCACAACATGAGTCCGCTGTGTGTTTTTATTTAGCGGCATCAACTTTACACCAGAGGTGAGGTTCATGTTCCCGCGGAAGTGACCGTCCTCTCACGGCACTTCCTAGTACATCACTCTGACTACTCTAAAGATCCTATAATTTTTTCGCCTTTTGCTAAAACTTTCAGTGGAGAAGATCAAGAAGAGTAGTACTTAAATTTTTAATTCCTTGCTGATTGCGGGGTTAATTTCTTTGTGAATTCTAAACTTTTGTATTAAGTAGTCTGGACGAGGTTCTGCTGATGATTTAAAATTGCCGCTGCATTAATATGCATACTGTATTTATGTCTGTGTTGCATTTAATCCGTCTGGATGTTTGACTCCTTTATATTCTGTCTGTAGGGGATTTTCATTTGCCTAACGGTCCAAACTCTCCGTTCAGTCTGCATTACCAGCATGCATCTTGATGTTAACTGTTAATCTCACCTCCAAAACCCACTTAAACCATCTCAAAATAAACTCGTTCCACTAAACACTGGCAGCAATTCTCACTCAGAAAGAACACTGACCTAAAAACACTAACAGCAGGGAGCACATACACATACTGTAAATTATAATGTTTTATCGGTGAAGTTTGGATGGATTTTCTATTAAATCAGCATTTCATTTTAAAATAACATATTTTCACTTTGTAGACTGTATAAAAGGAAAAGTAACAAATACAGAAACAGAAATTTTCATCAATATCCTTTATTTTTTCCACATCACTGCACATAGTAAATTACTTGTGAAAAATAAAACTACTTCCTAGAATGTATTTGCTGCAGTTTTTATCTGATCCAATTACGCTAAAATACAATCACATTTCCTGCTTTACACTTAGACTGCAGTCCTAAACCACACTTTGTTCAAAACACTGGACACTGAGATGCAAACATACGTATATATTCTGTAAATATTTTCTATCCAGTATTTGTCTGGCTAGTGCAGAAATGCAGGGTATTTTTGCAGGTGGTGAAGTATGAACGAGAATGAAGTTCATGGATTTTGTAGAAAGTGTTGGATGAATGCATTTTGTGTGAAAGAAATGGAAAACAATTCATAGTTAGGTCCACATACACTTGTGTTTAATGCATGTTAGCTATTGAAAAAAACCCTGTAATCTACAGCAGCACATCATTTTCTGTAAGATCATCATGTGTTTGTAGCTTTGCTGTCCCGTGAGAACCATGTATCTCTAAAAGGGTCAGCTTTTCCTGAACTCAGAAAAAAAACAGCCCTGTTTTCTGCTGATCTAAAGTGGGTTTTAATATTTTATTCAGATTAAGAAGCGCAATCATTTTCTCAACCCTGAAAGGAACATTTCATCCTTCAGTTCAGAAAAGTTCAAATTCAAAAGCACCACACTTGGAGATAAATGTTTTTTACTGGACAGGAGAGGAATAAAAATTGTAATGTAAAAATAATTAGTTAACAAAGCTGTCAGACAAATGAAGGGGAGTGAAAAGTACAATATTCACCTCTGAGATGTAGAGGAGTAGAAGTATAAAGTAGCATAAAATACTCGAGAAAAGTTCAAGTACCTTGAATTTTCTCAAAGTACAGCAGTAGAGTAAATGTATTTAGATACACCACTAATTAAAACATTCAATTCTCAATGTCTCAATTCGAACACTTTGTTATTATTAGACGTTATTCTCCACCTTAGTGGTAATTTATCTTTGACTTCTCCGAACATATATGCAACAATATGCAGACTTCTGTTAGTACATTTACATGCAGTAAAGCGTAATGTGTGAATTTGGACAGCGTGGTTATTCAAATCAAACACTGCCATTGTGTACTAGTTTTTTCGGTTACTAAGACACGATTAATGAAACTAGGATCCACTTGCAGCCTTTAAGTAAGAAGTGGATGTAGTCCATTGATGTAGTCATCATGACGTCTCCCATTGGTATCTGGACTGCTGTTTTGAAGACTTGAGTTTAGCATTTTGGCCGCCGCCATGATGATTTTTTGCATCCAGCCACACTGGACGTGACGGTGGAGCTAACAGCTGTGTGTGGAGCTAGCTAGCTTATTTAGCTAGGTGCATCTGTAACTCATGTTAACTGTCATTTTAACAGGGATGATAATTTTGTCTAACAGTCTTAAAATTAAATGTACTTACCAGAGAAAATGAACAGCCGACTCCTAACAAGCTTTTTCATAACCGCTGCTTAAATTTACACAGCGCCATGGGTAGGAGTCACTTTGGCCTGATTGAGAGGTCGCCATGGTAATGACTACAGTCCACCACTTTTCAACACAAAGTGACGGCCTTATTGCTGTCAGTCATTTAAGCGTTACAGTAATGTCACAGTTAATATCGTGGGACATTTATGCAGCAACACAATTATTTAAAAACTTGACAGGTCAGACAGTGGAAACTCTGCACAGGAAACAGAATTCAACTTCTAGGGTCTGAAATGTTTAGATGCTCTTATGAAGCTCAGAATTGATCAGGAGGATGGCTGCTTTACTCCAGAAGACAGTGTCTCTGTATGATCCTGGACTGTGACTGACACAGCATGTTATTTAAGGTTAGATCCTGGTGATACTGTCGGCTTTTTGAGAGACTTAAATATGAGGTTATGCTGCTTCCTGGGGAGACACTTCACCCTGTTTCACCCACCCTGATATTCGCTAAATGTGTTTATAACCCAAAACTCTGCCTGCAAACAGCGGTGCACTCAGTTAATGCGCGCACAACGTTGTCACGTGCTTCTAGTGTTTCCCCAGGGCTGGATACTGACCACCGATGGGGAAACAGTTTTTCTACTTGAAATGAGGGTTGGATGGTGTAATCAGCTGCGTCCACATGGTCCTAAAGCCTTCCTTTAAGTTGAGCTTGTTACCAAAGGCTTTTATTAGATTAGTTTTTTAGTCTACGTATAAGTACGGAGGTCTAGACCTCGGTGACCTCATAGCTGGTTGCCATGATTGTGTATATGTTCTGCAGCCCTTTTTAGGAAGTAGCCTACTGCCATATTGATCAATGGCTGTGATGCTGCTAGGTGGTTTTATCGGAGGTTGGGCCTGTTTGTACGTACGTTCATTAGCAGGGCAGCTGTGGTGGAGTACGCAGTGAACCGTTCTGGTGGGCCGGTCTGGATCAAAGTCCAGGGCCATTTTTTACTCACAGTCCGTCCCTGTCCTGCAGAGAGCTGGGTAATGCGTAATAGTAATCTCTGTTACAGGACTTTCTGGCTTCTGTCATGTGTCACCATTTTGTATTAGGCAACGATCTCATTTAGTTCTTTCTTCCACTGGTTTTTAGAGATCTGTTGGGTGGTTTCAAGGCTGATTTTATACCAGTGGCAGCCATTCTTGATGATAAACATGGTTGAAACTTAACTCCAACCAATAGTTTAAAATCAGATCTTACCTCAACAAATATGAAAATATTAAATAATAATATTAAAGTATTCAGATCCTTAACTTACTGCACTGTAAAAATATTCCTACAAGTAGCCTAAATGTCATTGAAAATGTTACCTAAGTTAAAGTATAATCATGAAAATGTACTTGACATATTAAAAGAAAAAGCATTCAATGCAGAAAAATGTCCCTCTGAGATGTAGTGGAGTAGAAGTAGAAAGTGGCATGAAAAGAAAATAAGTAAAAGTATCTCTAATTTGTACTTAAGCCCAGTATTTGAGTAAATGTACTTAGTTACTCTCCACAACTGGTTTTAGAATATAGTGTTGTCAATTTTGTGTGTGTGTGTGTGTGTGTGTGTGTGTGTGTGTGTGTGTGTGTGTGTGAGTATAAGAGAAAAAAAGAGAGAGGAAGTAGGTTGGAGATCATCACATACAGAAAGGTGACAGAGCACAGATACAGATCATTTCATGTGAAGAGGAATGCATTTAATCTCTGGTATATCTGTTAGAAATTCATAAATAGGAAGTAACAGAAACTACTGTTATCTGTCTTTTGAAGCCGCGACAAGACTTAGTGAAGGAATATACTTAACAATAATAATAAAAATTAATTTCACTGTTAAAAGAGGATTGAAAGAGGATTTGCAGACAAATGGGGACCGTTGGCTTCGTGTTGTTGGCAATTTTGATTGTCGTTTTTAAGGTGAGATTTTCTGCTGTCTTTTTAACTCAACACTAACTTCCAAACAGCTTCCAGTCATTCAGTCCCTCAGTGTGCAACTTAAAATAACTGGTGGTCAATGCAGTAACTCATTTACTTAATATACAACAGTAGTTGGATGTTTTTGGAAAGCTTTGTTACTGACATTTTCGCTATTTCGTTTATGCAGCAACCAGCTTCTTATTTCAGTAAAATCTAATTTTTATTAAATTCTGCAATGTATTTAAGTGAACAGAAATAGGTGGATGGGCAGGGTGTTAATGGCAAAATGAAATTTTAAAAAGTGCTGCTTCATCTATGTAATAAAACTGAACTGAACATGTGATTAAAAATAATGTCTCCATAAATGTGTTAACCCCCTAACACACAAGGCAGCTTAAAGTCGCCGTTTAGTCGACCTTCCCTTCTGTTCAGTCCGGGTGAAAAGGGCCGTCACTGTCTATATTGGCAGCGGTTTGAGATTTCTATATTGAAAAACCAAAAAGATATTGACGATTGAAATGGATCATATTGCACTTTTAAGACGGTCCTTCTTCTTTGGTCATTTTGAGTTGATCAAAACTGCGAAAAGTGACATCTACTTAAATTAGCTCTCCAAAATCCCAAAACTGGGAGAATCAGAGGCTTTTAAACGGAGCTATTGAAGGTAACAACCACGAAAACCGACAAATGTTAAACATTAAACTGACTTCATCCCGGTCAAAAACAAGACATCTGAAGACCTCCCCTTATCTTAGTACTTGTGATGTCCACGTTTCACATTTCTTTTTGTGTGCACAATTTAAAAACCATATTTAAAGACTGATAACATAAACATTGACAAGACCCAGACTGAGAACTTTTTTTATTGATTTCACCATTTCCTAAACATCTGGATTATGATTCATTAAAATGCTGTTTTTCTTCTCCGAGGCCTCAGATTCAGTGACAGCTGAGGAGCCAACATGTTTACCTGGATTCGGGTCAGAAATGGTCATTTTCAAAGTGACCAGAAAGCACCTGATGCCGGGCACAAGACTGGGCAAAGGTAAGAACCAACCAGGGAGCTGTTCTCTCACTCGTCTGCTAATGCGCACACACTGTTCATTTCCAATATTCATTATCTTTATATCAGGAAAGAATTTGTACAGGTTACAGTTTACTGGAAGGGGTTATATATTCTGTTTTCACTACACCATAACTTTGAAAAATAGATTAAATTTAGAAATGACAGTTTTTTGTATGTTTAACAGGTCTTGAAAGTTACTCTCTTTTTTTAAAAGTAAGATAAGTCTGCTACCCCCCCCCCCCCCTTCTTCAGCTGTCTCAGCACAATATCTATCTGCCTTCTGTGGTGTGGTCTAGGGTTACGTGCAGAGCTTACTTGTGTAATGTGTGAATTTCATCAGGGTAATATTATCTCAAATCAAACACTGCTGTTGAGCACCAACCAGAAAAGATGAGCGCAGGATTTGACTGCTTCTTCTTAACGGTGAATTGTAACCGAGAGGATTATTATTGCTGACACACTAGGTTTTTGTGTGATTGTCACATATTTGCTTGTGTAAGGCTATGTAACACCCCGACTAGTTCAGAATTGACAAACCAGTGTATAAAAATAAGCGGGCAACAATACGACACGCTGTGCAAAATAAAACCTCAAGTTTATTTATTAAAAAATAGACATACAAAGGGATTAAACCAGGCTGAAGCTAAGATAGTTAAAAAGTCAGTTCAAATGGATGAAACTCAGGGTCAGTTAAATGGAAATGCAGCTCTTCTTGGCTGGGTGTGCTCAACTTCGTTTTCCTGCGTGGGCAAAGCCAAACACCACAGGAACGGGTCTGCTGTTTGTCACAGGCTGGTCGGTTGTAGCCTCCTCACTGTTTGGGGTCTCTGGTAACTCTACTAAGTAGCAGTGGCTCTGCACTGGCAGCTCTCCAGACCACGACCCAGCTGTGTGCCACACTCTTTCAAAGATCATCAGCCTCACCACACTGCACACAGAAGACCTTAAACAACATCAATTTATAAAACGTTCCATACAACAGACACTGCCAACAGCCCACATAATTATATCTACACCCAGGGAAGAAGACATTCAAAAATCACAATTCTGCATACCTGCACACAGGAGACAAGCAGAAAACTCTAAGCCTAGTGTTTGGGTGGTTAAATAGCTTGCAGATGCAGGTCACGCCCAAGCACACCAGTCTGCCATCAGCCTATACGCATGCAATTAACCCAAGTGAAAAAACCACACCCACCAAATGCACACTCACTCATGGTGCTCACCCTTCACAATACCACTGCACCCAAAATTGGCTGATAGAGGTCTACCCTGTTACAGCTACATCCACATAACTACGTATTTGTTATAAAACGCAGACAAATAAACTTCGTAAACTGATCTGGGACAGCCAAAACAGCTGTCCAGTTGTCTGGTGGATGCTTGGTCTCGATTAGCTGGTTGATGCTGGGTTTTGGCTGTTTTAGTAGTATGTTCCTGGAGAAGTATGATCAGCTGCTGATGTGGGATACTATTGAAATCACAAGCTAAAAATTAAACCAATAGCTGGGCTTTCAGGCCAGATGGTTTAAACTACCTACACAACAAATAGAACACATAAAACGTGATCGGATCTGGACATCCCTAGTTGGGACATTGTGTTTGATTTGTGTTTGATGTACAGGCAGTTTCCTTTTCACATCATGGCAGTTGAATTTGGATGTTGTCAGGTTTTTGTGGTCTCTGCAAGCTGGTGTCTTGGTGAAGAAAAGGTTTGGGGCTAGGCCAGCTATGTTCCTTATTTTACTTTATGTGTAAAATTAGCTGTATTTACTAAAAACTTCACAACATTATTTTATATATTTTGTCTTAAAGTCTTAAAATTCACCATCAGAACTTCAGAATGTCTAGTTAAATATTTTTAAAGATCAAACTGCATAAATGTACACTATTAAAGCTTCAGAAGAACAAATTACATTTTTACACATTTTCTGGTTACACAGTCATGGTAAATCAATCACTTACCTATTATGGAAGACTATTCCACAGCCTGGGGGCAGCAACAGAAAAGGCCCGGTCAGCTTTAGTTGTAAGGTGTGAGAAGGGGATTAAGAGGGGTTGTTGTGACGATGACCTGAGCGACCTAGGTGCAGAATATGGAATTAGCATATCAGTAATGTATTGTGGGCCTAAGCCATTGAATATTACACAACAGTCTCTACTCAGCCAAAGATCATTACAATACAAAAAATGCAAAAGTTTACAGAATATTTGACAAATAAATGTGCAAAAATTCACAATATGACTAATAAATACACTATGCACTGGGAGAATCAATGACCCAGGCTTCATTAAGGAGGCTCGCTGTAGACAGGAGGAAAGTGTTCTTGCTGTGTGAGGTTTTGGTCCTGATGGGCTGCAGCGTCCTGTCAGAGGGGAGCGTCTGAAACAGTCTGTGAGTGGGAGGGTTCAGCCACAATCTTTTATGCTCGGCTCAGAGTCCTGAAGGGCTGGAAGATTGCAGCCAATCACCTTCTCAGCAGAGCGAATCCAGATTCTTTAATAGTTCTACTTTACTAGGAAGACCACACTGTGAAAATACTCTGGTACAAGTAAAAGTCCTGCATTGAAGATGTTACTGAAGTAAAAGTATTGTAGGAAGTCCCAGTCTATCAAGCCTGCTGTGCCCGCTCCAGGGTACCAGTTTTAATCAGTGTGAGGTAACATGTGGCAGCGTGTGCACTGCATTAGTAACTGTGCCTGTTTCTTCTGTCCTCTTCCAGTGGGCTTCTCTGACTGCACAGACCGCACAAGATTTGGTTTCAGCAGTGATGACAGACGTTTCATGGTACAGACAGACGGCACACTGACGGTCAGTGGAGTTTAACAGACTTGACTGAAAACTTGCCGTTTCTAAAGCTCAGCTCTCCAACATCCTCAAACATCCTTTAGCCATACAGGAGCTACAATGTTTAGGGGGTTTACGTAACTCTGGTTGGATATTAAAAAGTAATAGGAGGAGTTTGCTAATTGGGAAGCCAACCGAATTGAAATCTAAATTCTCTGCAATAACTTAGGTTGTTTCAGTCAGATGTGCAAAAATTAACACAAGACTCACTTAGATGGAGTATGGCTGATATCCATACTGAGTAGAGCAAATGTGACTTTCATTTAAGATGCGGCAGCTGTAGCTCTGTGGAGAGAAACCTCTAAATGTTTTCTTGTCTTTCTTTTTACATACATCACACACTGACGTGAGCCCAGTCAAGTCTAAGTTTAGATTTTGTCATGTAGAAATCTTTACTGATGAGTGTTTTCCCCTCCAGGTAAAGAGACAGGTTGTTCTTCATGAAGGACACCAGGACTTCTTCATCCACTCCTGGGACTCGCAAGGTCGCAAAAAGACTGTTGCTGTCCGGGTTTTGCACCATGGGCGTCTCCATGGTAACCACCACCAAAATGTTGAGCATCACCATGAAGATCACAACCTTCAGCGCCACCTGACTGAAGTGGACTCTGCTAATAACACAGAGGTAGGATGAGAGACACTACTGAAGGAAGTTTAATCTTAAGTCATCATCTGTTACGTTTCTCAGGGACCGTAGAGCTCTGTGTTGTTCAAGAAAATAATGAACTAATGGTTTGAAAAAATGATTAAAAATGTTGAAGACAAAACTCATTTTTCTTAGAATCAGATTATTTGCTTAGATTTAAATTGACTTTGAATGTGCATGTTCTTCCAGAGTGCAACTGAGACACTGGTGCCTGTTTTGCATTTCCCAAAGTCTGGTGAAGGACTGAGGAGGAAGAAGAGAGAGTGGGTTATTCCTCCAATCAGTGTTTCTGAGAATCACAGAGGACCCCACCCCTTGAAGATATCTCAAGTGAGAGCAACTAAAGATGTAGAACGCTGTAACCAGGCCACTCCCAGTTTCTGTATATCAGAAATTAACATGCAACAGTAGCATAAGTTGAAGACCTCTGCACTATTTCAACTTCTGTCATTAAAATTACAATATCTTCTATCAACATTGTAACTGTGTTGTCAGTGACAGGAGGATAACTCAGACCTGGTGTGTTTTGTTCAGATCCGCTCTTCTGAGGATAAAGTGAAGAAGATCTATTACAGCATCTCTGGTCCGGGAGCTGATCAGCCTCCTGTTGGCCTTTTCACCATGGACAGAAACACTGGCAATCTGTATATCACACAACCACTGGACAGAGAGGAACAAGACCTGTACACAGTAAGCATCCTCTGATTTTAGTTTTAAACATGCACTCTTTGTCCACTTCTCAGGATCAGACAGGGAGTTATGGGAAACATTTAAACACACTTTTTTGGCTGTGTTCAAAACGGGCCAAATTGCTGTCTCAGAAGGTGTCAGGATTGGACAGCGAGGCAACGAGTGCTGTTCGAAACGGCTCGAGGCGTCTGTTAGCCATTTGGCTTGCCATTTGGCTTCTCAATAGCTAGTTAGCTGATGCTAAGGCTAGCGTCTCTTCTGACAGCCAAAAGAGACGCGACACGGCGTACAGACGTCACTTCCTTTTATAACACCTCTAACTAACTAACCTCTAACATGCACTTCCTGTGCTCTTCTTCTTCTATCCCTACAGTTATCTTGTATTGACTGCTCTTATTGCTCTTTTTGTTCTGATTGCACTTTCTGTTAACTCTTACTTCCTTCCCTAGGTATTTACCCATTGATGTGATATGTACTATGAGCTCTTACTAGTATTTACTGTCACTCTTACTAGTATGTATTGTCAGTTGTAGATCTACATTTGATGCTCTGTTGATACTTGTAAGTTGTTCCTCAAATGTAAGTTGCTTTGGATAAAAGCGTCTGCCAAATGAGTAAATGTAAATGTCACGTGTTGCCGTAAGTGTTGCCTTTGAAGGCTGTTCGAAACTAATAGAAACAGAGCTGCCTTCATTTGAAAGTGATGCCTTCTGAGGCAGCTGTCTAACAGTATCGAGGCAGCGAGACAACTGCCTTCCGTTTCAAACACAGTCTATGTACTTTGTTACCCATCATTTTATGTTATAAATGTAAAAGTACACTGAGTTACCAGTCTGTTAGTCTGATAGCTGAGCTCTACAAAGCATTTCACTCCATATTTGAGTGAAAATGATTGTGTCTATGTGAAAATTTATTTTTTTCTGACATGTTATATTAACCTAATACATATTTATTAAACATTTCAGTAAGTATTAGATTGGACTCTGTATCAGATACCCAGTACTAACATTTAACATTTATGATGGAACATGTTACAACAGGGATTTTCTATATTTTTATGCCAACTCTGTTAAGAATCACAACGTGGAAGAGCTTCATATTACTCCAAACAAATGTAATCAAAACAATAAGAGGTGTTTTTTTGGTCAACTTTTCACCTAGTCTTTAAAACCACATCTCACCCAGAATGTATTCTCGTATAACTATATTATAATACTAAACATGCATACTTTGCTCCTTCAGATAGCAGCTGCTATTTACTGACACTGAATGTAAGTAGCTGTAGTTCCATGTAATTGTCAACTGAGTTTTAAGCAAATTTGAAATGTTGCAAAAAAGAAAAAAAAAAGAAAATTTGAATCAGCTGCATTTCCATCAAATGGTTTGCAGTGAAAAAAACAGGCTGCATAAAGCGTTTTTTTTTTTTTTTGATGATGTCACCCCCTCTGCATCTCTCAGGCACCTTTTCCGGTGGTCCGCCATTCCGCTTTGAATTTGAGTCTGTGGCGCTCTGGTTGATTTCATATAATTTAATCCATGAACTCTTTTATAAAAAAGGCTCAAGCAAATGTAAAAACCTGCAAAATGAATTAAAGTTTGTATTTTGTCATTTCCATCAACCTTTTCTAATGTGATAGGCCTACTTCACAATGGGCATAAATGAACGTTGATGGAAACACGAAACCAGTGTCAGGAATGTTCATCATGTCACCTGCGTGCATGTTTTAGTGATGTATGAAAGCATTATTCTTTCATTTTCTGTATTATAATATATGTTGTGTCTCTGTGTAGTTACAAGTACATGCTGTGTCAGATGGTTCAGGAAATACTGAGACTCCTATGGAAATTGTTGTGAACGTAATCGACCAGAACGACAACAAACCTATTTTCACTCAAGCCACGTACCGGGGAGAAGTTGCTGAGTCCTTACCAATAGGTACTGTCAGTAGATCTCATTTCAGCCTGAAAAATATGTCTGTTAGTTTTCAACTGTGTTTTTCACTTTTACAAGAGAAAAAAAAGCAGGACAGAGCTTCTAATTCTTTTTTTCCTAAACTTTAATAAAGTAAAAAAAACATTGTGGCTGATTGCAATTTTCTTGGACTATTTATGATAAACTTCTGACATGTCAGATATTTTGGTTGGCAGTCGTCAGGCTGTCTCATTGTATTTTATTTCAACTTATGGTCGAAAATATAGAATATAGACTATAGAAAATAGTGAGCAACGTGGTACTGAATGACATCGGGCGTTTACTGTTTGCTGTTACTTTAAATGGAAATTAAGTTTAAATGCTGAGAGGCTGAACAAAGTTTCCCAGTGAAAGTATATTGGTCTGACAATGTTGTCCAGAAGAGTAAGGAAGAATATGTAGCACAGTAATTAAGCCAAAGACCTCTCAATTTGTTCATTTTGTAGAAATTGCCCCTTATTCAAAAATTTGGGAATTCTGTGTAGAATACTATATAGTCTGTCAAATGACAAAATCAAAAACAACATTGGACACAACTCAGATCCTTAATATTCTAATCTGGAAGTTTTCTAAACCTACCTTTTTGCTTTCTGTCTGCAGCAGTGCGTCTTTGCTAAGTGGTCATTGTTTGACACTGTTTATTTTTTGAGGTGATTTAGTCCACCGTAGGGGCAAAATACTTCTGTTTTCTAAATTATAAAACTCAGAATTCCTTGTGTTCAATCTACCAAAGTTCTCCCATCACATCAGATTTAAGAGAATGTAATTTCCTCCACCTTCAGTGTCAGTCAGACCTTATGCTCCAGCTTAAGCACTCCACTCAACTAACTCTGCTGGCCACTGGTGCTGCCATCGTAAAGAGCAAGTAAAAGTCGGTCAGCTGAGTCAGAACACATCTCTGTTCTGGCACCGCAGTGATGGAACGACCTCCCTGCCAATGTTAGGGCAGCAGAGTTGCTGACCAGCTTTCGCAATAGACTGAAGACTCACTTGTTCAGGGTTCACCTGGACCCACCTGTATAGCCTCCCTCCTTCAGTCCTCCACATTCAAACAAACCCTCTTAGGTCCTTGTATGTTTGAACTTCCTGGCTCTTAAAAAAGTATTTAGCACTGTGTAGCATTTAGTTTATCTTTGATGTCTACCAGTAAAGGCTAACCCAGTAGTCATCAGTGGGTGAAACTTGTTCTGTACTCTTTTTCATTTTCTTCTGTTAAATGTCTTTATTGTAAGTCGCTTTGGACAAAGCGTAACATACATTTTAACAGTTGAATTTTAAAACCATACATTTACATAAAACATCTATCAATTTGGACTCAGATGTTTAATATGGGCTGAAAAATCTATAGAGAACTCTGGAAATTTGAGTCTGGAAAAGTATAGAATTTTAAAATGGAAAATGTGTAGGAACACTGACATTGAGACCACAAAATGACAAAGTCACAAACCAGGTAATCACCAAGTGCACTGTTAGGTTGGAAAGAAAACTAGGATACACTTGGCCCTGTATGTTACCACGCCCCAGCTTGATGTAGTAAATAACCTCTTTAAAGCTAGAGTGCAGGACTTTTACATTTAAAGGACTGTCTGTCTACTTTCAAGTCTTTGCTACACAGATTAAACCTACCACAGGCCAGGTAAATCTCTCTATTTGAAGTATATCAGAGTTTTAAAAAGGTGTCTGTGGTGAACCATAATGATGTTTTATACCAAGCTGAAGGCGGAGCAACATAGTATCACCATGTTAGAGCCTGTTTGTCTTTAAGCATGTGTTGGCAGTCCTGTGTAAATACTCTCACTGTCAGAAGGGAAGACAAAAGTTCTGCACTTTAATAAAATGCTCTGAATACTTTGAGAAGCCTGTACCTAGTTTTGACTTCTGACTTCTCTCTCTCAAGGTTTTGAGGTGATTACTGTTGTGGCCGAAGATCTTGACGACCCATACACTGACAACGCAGATATCCGCTACAGGATTCTGAGCCAGGAGCCACAAACTCCCCCTGACCTGTTTGCCATCAACGCAATCACTGGAGTCATCAGAGTTGAAGGCCTTGGGCTGGACAGAGAGGTAAGGATTTTAAAATATAAGTCACCTGTCTTAGCGCGCTGCTTGCACACCTAAATGTTGGAATTATCTCTTTTTCAGACAAAGTCCAGTTTGATTTTGATTTGGTTCAGGTTGGTGTAAAAGCTTTCACGTGAGCTCTGGTTCACGGTTATCTCCTGGGTGGCGATGGTGCAGTGGATAAGACACATGCCTTTGGTGTGGGACACATCCAATGTGAGCAAGACACATAACCCCTAGTTCCTCAAGAGGCGTACAAACAACTACCATTACCTTTTTTTGAGATTGAACTGTCCCACATGGAAAGTAAACTCCTTTGATCGGCGCCGTTGAGCCAATCAAATTTCAGCAAAAACAAGGATCCGTCCAAGTTGGGAGGGGCCCCCCGTATTCCCCCTCTACATTGAAAGTATTGGTTTGGCCCAGTCTGACAGACACACAGGCAGAGTTCACTGCACTTAACCGGCCGGCCAATGTGGTCATGGATCTTTTAAAGTTGAATTTAAGAAACTGAAAAATAAAAACTCTTGAACACCGACCGGTTCGGTCTGAAAAGGACCTGCCATTCAGAATAGTTCCCAAAATTTCAAATTGGCTAGTCCTCCCCTGATCTCCGCCATTGTCATGTTGTTTCAGTGTTATCAATGCTGTAGTTCAGTGGTCATTAAACAAATGTGAGTGTCTGGTTAGCTTGGTCAGTGGGGTACAGGTCTGTTGATTGGAGGGTTGTGGGTTCAGTCTCCCCTTGAGCGAACATATACATTTTTTACTCTTCAGCAAATTAACTATGAAGAGACTGTTTCACATGCTCACAGTGTGCTGAAGTGTGTGTGTCCCTGGCGTTTGATCCATATCCATCAATCCATGGACGCTTATTTTCATTTCTCCAGAATCTCCAGTCAGAGGAAATTCCTGTGCTTCTCATTCAGGAGAATCCAGTCTCACATTTTCTGACGGGTTATTGCAGAGGTGTGTTAGGCACGCCACAGACTTTTTAAAAAGTCTTTCCGACCTTTTCAAAATACAAGCTCTCAAATCAACTCTAAATAAATTAATGCTACAGAAAACTTTCACACGCTGGTTGCAGACATGAGAAAAATGTAGTTGAGCACCAGCTGCAATTAAAATGTTTATTTATTTTTATGTACTTATTCATGTGGCCTCTTGGCTGCATTTTCTGACCACTGCTGTAAAGTATGGCAAACTTTCCAAACTTGTAAGGTGGTTACAACACTAAATTGACATTTTTTCAGTCGATCTACTGCTAATACAATTTTATCACTTATAAAAAACAAAGTTCTAACTAACTGCAGGACAAGACTACAAAACATTCGACCAATGGCTGAAACTCTGAGAGACAGTTAAAGTAACATTGCAATCTTTTCACGTGTGGCGTCCGTCTTTAGTTTAAGTTACGGCTTGCTTAGCTTATTTTTAAGCTTATTTAGCTTAACACCATATTGGATGTTTTCAGGAAACTGGGTTAGTGTATGTGGAAAACAAACTATAGTAAATTTCCATTCATAAGAAATTGTATCAACCATCATGGGCTTTGTTAGGCATATTTTAAGGAGGCTCAAGCTACCCTAAAATGGTCCTGTCCCCCCCAAATAATAAGAAAAACAATTATTAGATTTAGATTTTATTTTTACAGTGCAGACATGTACTCAACAAGAAGCAAGAATATTAATAAATATGATAAAAAATACAAATATAATTTGTATTTATTGGCTTAAAGTAATCGTTCTGGTCATCAGGAGGTGGTGGAGGTTTGCAGGTCTTCTGGTTCAGAGGGAGCCAGCATGATTGAGGTCAGAATGTCACAGTACTTGAAGGATTCCCCTCAGATTACTTTGCAGATGGTCTGGTGTCAGCACAGCTCACTAGTTTCCTCTGTTCCCCTTCGAGGGAACTCGAACTGCGTCGGTGACGACACTATGGGAACGCCCTTGGGCGTGGCAGGGCTGAACTATGAATGAAACTACTCCAATCCTATTGGCACTGCTCTAAACAGTAGTGTGTGACGGCATAACCGGAGGTGTATATAAGCACACCAGCACACAATAATCATTAGCTTTTTTCTATTCACCAGGCACTCTGGCTATTGTTGAAAGCTCCAGTTCTAGAGTAATCCTACCTGAGAGAGCTCATCAGGGACGGTGATTCACATCAGCTGTGTGTTTCCTGCCTGGGTCTGCCTCACGCTCAAGCAGCTCTCGAGGGGGCTGCTTGTGTCCACTGTGGGGCAATGTACCTGAAGGTCCTAGGCTGTCTTCACCAGCGACGGTAGGATGCACTACCCTGTGGCTCCGGTCCCGCGGTCGCTGAGGCGTCGCGCTGGCTGCGTTTATGGGTCCTAGTAAACGCCAGCCTACAGCGAGCTCTCACCGATCTGCCGCCTCGAGGGGCCACAGCCGAGTGCAGCCTGAGCTCGGGCATGACACCAGCCACCAGCCCAGAGGGGCTGGTCCACTGGCAGATTTCGCAGAGACACGGCGGCACTCAGATCACGCCAGCTTACAACGAGCTCTCACCGATCTGCCGCCACAAGGGGCCGCAGCCAAGAGCAGCCTGAGCTCGCACATGACACCAGCCGCCAGCCCCGAGGGGCTGGTTCCGCTGGCGGACTTTGCAGAGGCTCGGTGGCGCTTGGGGCACGCCAGCCTACAGCGAGCTCTCACCGGTCTGCTGCCTCGAGGGGCCGCAGTCGGCAGCAGAGTGAGCTCACGCACGGTGATTTCTAGACGAGTCTCCCCTGCCGTTCACTCGCTTCAGGGAGCCGCTCAAAATCCACCGCCGTCTTCTCCCAGGGTACGGCTCAGGCAACAAGTGTTTTCCAGCCGCTTCCGCACTCAGGGCACGTTAGCCTACAGCAGCTCTCACAGATCTGCCGTCTTGAGGGGCCGCGGCCGAGAGCAGCCTGAGCTCGCGCATGATACCAGCCGCCAGCCCCAAGGGGCTGGTTCCGCTGGCAGATTTCGCAGAGGCACGGCGGCGCTCGGGGCACTCCAGCTTACAGCGAGTACTCACCGATCTGCCGCCTCGAGGGGCCACAGTCTGCAGCAGAGCGAGCTCACACACTGTGGTTTCTTGGCTAGTCTCCCCTGCTGTTTATTCGCTTCAGGGAGCCACTCTAAATCCACTGCTGTCTTCTAGAAATAGAGAAGCTATACAGTCGGGAGGAGATTGTGCTCAAAAAAAAGAGCACACCCTGGGGTGTTGGGCCGGGGATTCACCGATGTGGCAGGCGTTGTCTTCCCGCTGCTTCGGCGCGCGGGACGCGCTAATTTTCAGCAAAGCGTCCACCGTTCTGTCCGCCTTGAGGGGCCGCAGTTGGATGGAATCTGAGCGCACACACCGCGGGGTTTCCCCCTGGCGTTCCTTCGCTTCAGTGCCAGAGACCCACGTTTAACACCGGCCACCAGCCCCGTGGGGCTGGTCTGGACTGCAGTGGTTTGACCAAGACCCGGTGTTGGAACAGGAAGTTCGATTTCTGCTGAACATGGGGGCCGTGGAAATTATTCCCCCACCAGTCAGGGAGTCCAGGTTCTACAGTCGGTACTTCATAGTTCCCGAGAAGGACGAAGGGCTGCGTCCGATTCTAGATCTGCGGATTCAGAACCAGTCTCTGAGGAGGTTCAGGTTCAAGATGCTCACCATCCAATCCGAGGATTGGTTTGTCACGATGGATCTACGAGGCGCTTATGTTTTTTGCATCGCCATCCGTCCCTCTCACAGGAAGTTCCTGAGGTTTCGCCTTCGGGGTCATAGCGTACCAGAATCAGGTTCTTCCATTTGACCTAGCACTCTTCCTCACTCACACGTTTACCAAATGTATGGATGCAGCCATGGCCGATGAAGCTCCAGGGCATCCGCATACTGAACTACATCGACTACTGGCTCATTTAAGCCCAGTCTCGAGAGTTAGCTGTTTGGCATCGAGATGTCGTCCTTGGTCATCTTCAGCATTTAGGGCTGAGGCCCAATGTGAAGAAGAGCGTGCTGACACCCGCCCAGTGGACCATGTTCCTATGGGTGGTATGGGACTCCAGGACGATGCAGGCCCGCCTGTCCCCTGCACGAGTTGAGTCCATGGTGTCCATTTTAAAAAGAGTGAAGCTAGGTCACGCCATCACAGTGAAGCACTTTCAGAGGATGTTAGGTCTCATGGCAGCAGCGTCCAGCATAAATCCCTTCAGGCCTACTGCACATGAGACCCCTGCAGTGGTGGCTGAAAAACCAGGGGGTTTTCCTTGAGGGGAAATCGGTTCCAGCTGATGCGAGTTACGAGCAGATGCATTCGTTCGCTATCAATATGGAAGGAACCCTGGTTTTCTGTCCTATCTTCGCGGCCACCACGTCCTGGTCAGAATCGACAACACGGCGGTGGTAGCCTACCTAATCATCAGGGGGGTTTGCGTTCGCGCCCATTATACAGACTGGCACACCAGATCCTCCTGTGGTCCCAGCAGAGACTAACGTCTCTCAGAGCGATGTATATCCCTGGGGCCCCGGGCTGGGGCCCCGGGCTGAGGCCCCGGGCTGAGGCCCGGTGAATGGAGACTCCACTCAGAGGTGGTGGAGCTATTGTGCGCAGAGTGTGGCTCTATAGACGTGGACTTGTTTGCGACGCTGGAGACGACGCACTGTCCACTGTGATTCTCCCTCTCACTCCCAGCCCTGGATGGGTGGATGCCATGGTGCCAGACGTGGCCGAGGCTGCATCTGTATGCTTTTCTCCCAGTCGCTCTGCTCTTGGGGATACTGGAGAGGGTCTGTTGGGACGGTGTCAGCCTACTGTTAGTAGCCCCGTTCTGGTTGGCCAGAGTCTGGTTTCGAACTTATAGCGCTCGGACGGCCCGCCATGCCAGGTCCCTCTGAGGAGAGACCTGTTGTCCCAAGTGGGGGGCAGGATCCCATCCTTTCCCCCCCCTGTGGTGACTATGGGTCTGGCCCCTGAGAGGGTGCAGTTTCTTTAGGCGGGTCTGACGGCAGGAGCAGTCGAAACCTTGCTCGGCTCCAGAGCCCCATCCACGAGATGGATGTACGACCTAAAATGGAATTGGAATTTTTCCACCTGGTGTAGAGAACGTGCGTTGGATCCAGTTAACTGCCCGGTTATTGCGGTACTAGAGTTCCTCCAAGACCGTTTCTCTGCTAGCTTATCCCCCTTTGGGAGAGGGACCTCTGGGGAAGCAGCCTTTCGTACGTTTCCTCCGTGGAGTCCGGAGGATGAGGCCGGCGACTCGCTCTAGGATTCCCACCTGGGACCTAGCAGTGGTTCTTGAGGCGTTGGCTGAGGCCCCCCTCCGAGCCCTTAGAGTCAGCTGATGCCAAGTGCCTAACCCTGAAATAGCCTTTCTCCTTACTATCACCTCTCTGAGGAGGGTGGGGGATTTCCAAGCGCTTTCAGCATTTCCTCAAAGCCTGGTGTTTGACCCGGGGAGAGTAAGGGCCATCCTGCACCCGTGTTTGGGCTACATCCCGAGGGTGCCATCCAGTTGGGCGGGTCCCACGGTGCAACAGGCGTTCCATCCTCCACCTCATGTGATGGCGGAGGAGGGGAGAGTTCACTTGCTCTTCCCGGTCAGAGCGTTGAGTTTCTATACTCAGAGGTCGTCCCGTTGGAGGAAAGAAGACCAGCTGCTGGTGTGTTCGGGTCCCCCAAGGCTGGGCTCCCCGCTTCCAAGTATACTATCAGCAGCTGGATTGTTCAGACCATCTCCCTGGCCTAATATGGTGCGCGGGTTGCCTTCACCTATGGCAGTGAGGGCTCACTCTACAGAGGCATGGCTGCCTCCAGGGCCCTCCTTTCAGGGGCTTCGCTCCAGGATGTATGTGGGGCTGCTGGCTGGCCACTCCTCACACTTCATCCGGTTCTATAGTCTGGACCTTCCTCCTGCACCCGGTACCAGAGCACTCTCCTCTTAGTCGTGCCCACAGGTTGCTGTGCGCTAAGGGCAGGTGGGGTTTCGGCGCGGCGTAGTGGGTATCTCGTTGTCATAGTGTCGTCACCGACGCAGTTCGAGTTCCCTCAAAGGGGAACGTCTCAGGTTACGTATGTAACCCTTGTTCCCCGAGAAGGGGAACGAGATACTGCGTCGGTTCTCCACACCTCACCCCGCCTGGAGTGCCTGCTTCATAGTTAAAGCTAATGATTATTGTGTGCTGGTGCGCTTATATACACCTCCGGTTATGCCATCACACACTACCGTTTAGAGCAGTGCCAATATGATTGGAGTAGTTTCATTCATAGTTCAGCCCTGCCACGCCCAAGGGCGTTCCCATAGTGTCGTCACCGACGCCGTGTCTCATTCCCCTTTTCGGGGAACAAGGGTTACATACGTAACCCGAGACATTTGCATTACCAAAGAGAACATTACTGTAGTTGCTGTTTGAGCACCTGATATTTCAGTGGATCTGAGTGTTACGTCCCGGTGGCATCCTAATGTGTGTGTTCCTGGGGTGGAAATCAGGCAGTGACACAGGTTCAAGTTTAACAGAAAATTTATTGTAAGAAAAAGGCGAAACGGAAAACGATCTCCCCCCGAGACAGGGGGACAACTAAAAACCCTGGCTAAAATAAGGGACTTTAATAACCTCAACAAAAATTAAGGGGGGGCGTCTGTAAAACAAAAGACAAGATTAGGATGCACTACACCTAATCTACTGCCCACCTGAAGAACACCCCACTCCCAAAACAATCTATAACCAGTGGGTCTGGCTCAACAGAGTCCGATGGGCACCAAGACCGTAGGACCTGCTACTTGACGCCAGAGGCGGACGCCGATGGGCGCAGACACAGCGGCCACCACTGCAGGAGCTGGTCCTTGCTTCCCCGACACGGCTGTGTCCGATAGGTCACAGCACACCCAGCGACATGACACTGACCCGACACTCTAGACACATTCCACACAGCAACACGACTTTCACTTAGCAGTTCTCAGCACACACGGCGCAGACACTCCACTCCTTTCACCAACCTTGAGGGCTCCTTATACCTGCAGCTGATTAGTGATAATCAGCTGCGAGAATTGTGTCACAGCACCTGGAGGGAGAGGGCGAGAGAGAAACAGAGAAAGAACACCCAGGAAAAAAACAATCCCAAACACAGGACCTTACGGGACATAATACCCCCTCCTATAAGAAAACCCCCTAAACACATGGGTTTGTAACAAACCAACCACAGCTTTTGACAGGCTCACCCACGGGACTTGACAGTGGAAGCAGAGCCGGGAGTGGGCCGCAAAATCCGAACCACATCACAGGGTCAAAACTTCCATTCCACCGCTCGGTTGTTGACCCTCCTCTCCATGGCATCCTGACAAGAGGAAAATGGCCCCCCTGCCAGCTGAGTCACATGACGCAACAACTCCCTACACTTAGTGAGAACATCCCTGCGCGGAAACATGCCATTTTCCACTGAGAACGACTGCTTGCTGGTACACTTTGATGTCAGTCACTGAAACAAAACACTTGGGCCTAGCTAAAGAGGGGTCACTTCTCTGCTCCTTACCCAATGCCCACAATGCCCTTCACAGGAAAACTCACTCGGACACCCACCATGAAAGAACCTGTCACTAAATCAGACCCTACGTGAATCTGGCGCAAAGGCGCGGCTACCCAACCCATCACTATGCCCCTTATCTCTGCACTCATCTGAATTGTCACCTAGGGCTACAGGGAGAACACTAGAGAGGACCAGGGACTGCAAGCATGCAGTATCCCGTAGCACCTTCACAGGGCGCTGATCACTGGCCTTCCCTGTGAGAGAAATAAAACAACTAGAGATGAACAGTCTGGTCTATCAAGGGACAAGGACGACAAAGTTGTTATTAGCCCCACCCCTTTGGGTCTGTCGGCCCCAAGCCCTGCGTTTCTTTTCAGGTCTCACAGTCAGCTACCAAGTGGCCAGGCCTCCGACAGAAAAAACAAAGTCTCTCAGACGTAGAACCATTGACACTGGACTTACGGCTACAATTGCCACCCATGCAAAGGACAGAGTCCTGTGGGAACACTGGTGGAGAAGAGTGGCGCTTATTGAATGAGGCCTTGTGGGTGAGCGTGAACTCATCTGCGAGCGTAGCAGCTTGCCACAGTGTGCAGACTTTCTGCTCATTCAAATAAACTGTGACACGTTCGGGCAGACAGTTTTTAAAGTCCTCCAACAGCACCAGCTCCGTCAGAGAGGTAAGATCGTTAACCTTACTCGCTGCACACCACCTGTCAAACAGCATTCTCTTCCCTCGGGCCAAATCGACATACGTCCGTTCAGCATTTTTCCTAAGGCTGCAAAAACGTCTGTACACCTCAGGCACCAACTTGTAAGCACGGAGGTTAGCACCTTTCACCTTCTCGTAGCTCAAGCCATTTTCCACCGACAGAGCAGAGCATGCTTCCTGAGCTTTAACTGTCAATGGACACTGAAGTAAAATTTTCTACACGTCTTCAGGTCACTGCAAGGCTGCTGCAATACGTTCAAACACGCCAAAGTAAACCTCAACCTCTGACTCTCTGGGAAAACTGGGACTAATGCAATGTTCTTACTCACATTGAAACCAGAAGTGGTGGCTCTGCCGTGGGAATGCTCATCCCCAGGAGTAACATCCTGGCCTCCCACTCTTGCCTGGAGCTCCACCTGGCGCCGTCTCTGCCTCCAGTTTTTTCAGCTCCAGCTCTCAGCCAAGCTGAAACTTCTCATTCCTCCCGTTCCATCTGGAGACAATGCATGAGCACCTTCAGTTGCGCATCCAGCTTCGAGCCTGGAGAAGATTCTGAGGAGAAAGGCACAAATTGTGGCAAGGTAACCTGTTTCCCCAGTGATCCCACATTGTTGTGCTGGGGTAACAACTGCTTGGCCCTCCAATCGAGGATTTGCCCCAAAAAATAGAAAGGCAAAATAATAAATCAATCAGCGCCCGATGGAAGGACTGTACCCAGCTGGACACTGCCTATCTGAGCTGAGCAAGTCTTATGCAGAGGTAACACAGGGCAGCACTAAACTATTCAACATACCACCAAAAAAAACGCGTGAGGTGCAACAAACTAGTGTAACCCAAAGCATGCATCAGCCAGCTTTGACTTTCCAGAAAGCTCCCACAATAAATTGTTACATCCCGGTGGCATCCAGGGGATGTGGCACTAACAATTAATGTGTGTGGATCTCCACCGGAGACGGTTAAAGGGACAACTAAAACGCCTGGCTAAAGTAAGGGACTTTAATAACCACAACAAAAAATAATTAATTAAGTCTGTAAAACAAAAGACTATTATGCACTAAACTTAATCTACTGCCCACCTGAAGAACACCTCACCCCCAAAGCAATCTATAACCAGCAGGTCTGGCTCACCTGAGTCCAACCGGGATCAAGACACACAACTTTCACTCAGCAGTTCTCAGTACACACGACCCAGACACTCCACTCCTCTCCACTCCACCTTTCACCAAGCTCTTTATCATTGAAGCTCTTTATACCTGCAGCTGTTTAGCAGTAATCAGCTGCAGCCACGAGAATTGTGAATTATGAATTCGGACAGCTGAGAAGATTAAATATCGATTATATTATTTTCCACTTCCTTATCATTGTTGGTACTCACCTCCAAAACACAGTTCTATCTGCTCTCTGAAGGCAAAAAACAGAACTTGAGAAGGTGTCATCAAGCAACGTCACGCCAAGCTAACCGTGATACATGTGGAAACTTGTGTATCTGTACTGTAGTACAAAGTACGGCTAAGGCTTATATAAAGGTTGTTAGTTTTGGTGTTTGGTCACAGGCATCAAATTAAATAAAGAGTTAAGTACCACCTTTTTATCAGTGATGGGCAAATCATTCAGCGCTTTACTGGAGCTTTGCGAAGTTTTACTCAGGAAACTGAAACACAGCTGAACGTTCAACTTAACTAACAACTGCCACAAAAGTGTGGCAGCCGTTTGTTAAGGACAAACCAGTGAGCTGAGAATTTAGTTGGATAAAGATAACATACAGGCTGGTATAACAAAGTCGTACATGGGTTAAGCACATACTGTGTATTTTTACAATACCTAATTATTAAATAAAACATTTGGTCCTACTTCCAGATTTCAAAACATAAAAGGGCCGTAGAGAGTCGGGCTTGAGCGACACAGGAAGGGATTCAGTTCGTTCACCAAGAAAGTTTGTTCTTTTGAACAAAATGTTCACAAATGAACCAACACTACTTTCTTTCAGTCACATCAGGCCGGCATAGATTTGGGGTTTTATGCTCAGTTTGAAGGCTATGTCTTGCTATGGATTTCAAGTAACAGAAAACACACCTAAATCCTATGACAAGGCACATTTACTCCAATTTTGTAATTTCAAGCAAGAGGTTTCTGAATGAATGCTGTTCCAAATGAGTCTGTAAGATGACAGCAAAATGTTTAAGCCTTCTAGTTGATGAGTCATGTCTCTTCTAACAGAGAAACCCACAGTACACACTGGTGGTACAAGCAGCAGACATGAAGGGAGAAGGGCTGACTGGACGAGCGAAAGTAATCCTTACTGTCACAGATAGCAATGACAATGCTCCAGCCTTCACTCAGTCCTCCGTAAGTACAACATACTTGTAGTTGTAAATGTATTTTTTGCTAAACTCCTTCCACCAAAGAGCAACTGTTAAATCATAGCTTAGCGACCCTAACAAGGCACAGCAGTTTTGTCAAGCTGCAGAGTTCTCACCATCCTGAAGTGTCCACAGGGCTGTGGTTTGAAGGGTGATTAGTTATCAGGCAACAGCCTTTTTCCAGTCTTTGTTTTCTCCATTTTTTCACTCCCACACCTTCACACAGACTTTGCATTCTTCCAGTATACAGCAACGATTGCCGAAAATAAAGCGGACACTCAGCTCCTTGTGATGTCAGTAACAGATGGTGATGAACCGTATACGCCAGCTTGGAACGCCAAGTTCATAATTGTCAGTGGTGATCCTGGAGGACTTTTCACTGTGACAACGAGACAAAACAGAAATGAAGGAATCCTTTCTACTGCCAAGGTAGGAAGTAAACCAGGAATTCTCAAATAAACCACAACACTGAAGTTGTGAATTATCTGTCAATAAATCATTTAATTTACAGATTACTTTCTGAGACCAGTTTCTTAAATAGCATTTGTTCTTATGTAAATAATTCAAGTTAATGCTGTGCTTTGTTTCCATCCAACCAGGGTCTTGACTTTGAGAAGACCAACAGACACGTTCTGTTGGTTGCAGTGGAGAATGAGGTTCCTTTGCTGTCCCTCTGCCCACTGCCACCGCCACAGTGGTGCTGAATGTGCTGGACGCCAACGAGGCTCCAGTCTTTGAACCAGCAGAGAAGCGTGTGTCAAAACCGGAGGACCTTGCAGTCGACAGCGATGTGGTGCAGTACACCGCTTCTGACCCAGACACTGCACGCAAACAGAAAGTCATGTAAGATCAAACCCTGATGTACCATGTTACTACACTGCTCAGAAAAATTAAGGGAACTCTTGAATCACACATCAGATCTTGATGAACCAAAAAAAAATCTTTTCTGTTCATTGTATAATTCATTGAGAACAAAACAACGTAACAGCGGTCAGTGGAAATAACAAAATCACCAACTGACTGAGGGTTTGATACAAAATCCCAGAAAATCAAAGTTTTTTAATCACAATCAACTTATCAGACGATATATGGACATGAGCTTGATCATTTTTACCGACCTCGATATTTTCCATTGTGTTAAATGCGTGATTGTTTAAGAATGAGAAGGTAATGTGTTACTGGGTGTTTTAATTTGTTAATTTGTGAAACTCTAGAAAGTGCTTGTGCTTGCTGCCGTCTAAAAGCAGCTCTTGGTTCTGGAGAATATGCGGCAAATCTATTTTTGACGGAGCAGCACAGAGCAGACCAATCGGGCAGGAAGTCAGACACAGAAAGAGCATAGAGAATCCAGTTTTCAAAATAAAACACCATTTACAGAGTCCTGATCGTATATTAACAATAAAATAAATAAATAAAAGCCAATTAGATTCGAGGCGAGTCGAGCTTGTATCATGCGGTGGAAAAGAGGGATAACAGATGTATTAAAGACCCCCAATCCCCAAGCCGGGTGGTAGAATCATAAAAAGGATAAATTCTCAGGTCAAAAACATTGGGGCGGGCAAACCTCTCTGCTTCTGAAACTCTTCCCGTGGCATTTGAAGCTGCACAGAAGTGTAGTTTTTTTTTTGGTTTTGTGGTTTAATTTTATTTATTTATTTATTGGATTCAGGATATTTCAATTGTTTTGACAGTAATAAAAAAATCAGTTGCTCTTTGTAAGGATTTACTTGCGTTATTATGCTATTATATTGTCACGATCTGGCTCGTGGACCGTGATAAGTATGGAGACACACCGTACTAGAAGTTTAACAAAAGTAATTTATTTTTAACAAAGGGTAAACAATAAATCTTACTATAACATAAACCAAAGCATGTCATGTGAAAATCAGTCCAGTCAGTAGTGTTAGGTGTGGGTGAGTGAAAGCATGGTGTATGTGAAGGTGTTGAAGTGTAGAAATAAAATAACAAGAACTCAAAATGACAATAATTCTGTTTATTTTGTTGTAATCAGTTCATTTGCATAGCATTTATGTTTTTCTGTTTTTATCTTGCTCATGTCCAGGTACAGAATGATCAGAGACCCTGCAGGCTGGCTGAAGGTGGACAAAGATACGGGTCTGATTACTGTGAAAAGCGCCATGGACAGAGAGTCCTCCTTCGTCAAGTACAACAAATACACAGCACTCATTGGTGCATATGACGATGGTAGGTGGGAGACAAGACTTGCACTTGTACACGCTTATCTGGTTTTCATCACTGCTTTAGGACCAAAAAACGTTATCTGAATATGGATTTATCTTGCTGTGATTGTGTATTTTGTTCTCCTGATGTGTGTATGTCTGTTCTGTCACCAGATGAAGTCCCAGCCACAGGAACTGGTACTCTAGTGATCCGCCTTGACGATGTCAATAACAATGCACCCACCATTAAGGAACGTGAAATTAAGGTGCATCTTTTCTCCCAAACACTTCAGTCATGATGTTTTAAAGCAAATTTAATGCAAATAAAATTTTAAATTGACATGTTTTGGGTAGAGAACTTGTAGTATTTGATTTTTGTTTTTAAATAAACTAATATTCAAAATGTTACAAAATTTTGATAAATCAATAATTAAATACTAACTTCAGAGGTAAAAGTAAGCAAAGGCCACAGTGTGCATTAATGTGGAGAGCATAAACAAAGACTTAAATCTGACATTGTTTTCCCAGCTGTGTAACAAGAACTCAGCTCCTCGTCTGCTGTTGGTAACAGATAAAGACGGATCGGGCTTTGGTGCTCCTTACAGCGTCTCTTTACAGGGCCTCTCGAAGAACATCTGGACTGTTGGGATGAACCAGGGTAGGAGAAGGGGAGAGGGAAGCAGCCCAACATAAAATAATAGGACATAATAATGATGCAAATTACAATTACTTTTTTTTTAAACAGCATCTTCATGAGATGGTTGAAATTAGACAAAATGACAAACTCAAACAATGAAGATTTTTTCCTCTTTGTTGCAGATCACAGCATCATTCTGACTTTAGCCACTGAGCTGGCCAGTGGAGAGTACACCGTGCTCCTGAGGGTTTCAGATAATATGGGCCTGGAGCAGGACATCACCATCCAGGCCACAGTGTGTGACTGCACTGGGGAGGAGGTGTCCTGCCAAGGGCCTGTGGCAGGACACACAGATGTGCCGACAATCCTGAGAATACTGGGAGGCATCGTGTTGCTGATCAGTAAGTCTGATATTTGATTTTAATTCATAAGGAAAAGATGCTTATCATAATTCCAGGGACAAGAGATGTTGATACATGATAGTTTGGAACCAAAGGAGAAGTCTTGAAGCTTGGCATCACAACTACTTTATGGCTGGAACCCATGGAAGATACTTCTAGTTCAGGAGGACCCAATGAAAACCTGAGACTGTGCAACTAAAGTGCTGTCAACGTGGTCTGTAGGACACTGCGTTCAAATACACCACAGTGTGTGTGTTCATGGTGATGAAGGAACTTGTCACCCAGTTCAACAGTGTTGCTCACTAATGTGTTTTAAGAGTTTTTAGATTTCATCTTTTAGCACAGAGGAAGACGATCAGATACAACACACAATACATGTTAATTAGACAATTCATTGTTCGTTTTGGTCTTTAGTAACAATATGAAAACCTCTGATTTTCTTTTTTTTTTAATGAGTTCAGTAGTGATCATGGCGACCTCTCTCTGTATCTCTGTTCTCTGTACATTCAGTGGTGGTGTTGCTGCTGGTGAAGTTTGTGAGAGATGGATTCTTTACTGGAGGAAGACGTATTAGAGACGACATCAGGACTGACCTGTGATGAGGAAATCAGGCTGTCGGAGTCAAAACATTTCTTCTGGAAAGCATTTTCTGAGTTTATCTGAGCTGCAAGCTTTTTTTATTATTTTAATTTCCTGCTTAAGCTTTTATCTGCAGATTTTGTAAAATTTTATTTTTGTATTGATTGCTGTGAGTTTGTCTTATTGATCTTATGTTTTTTTCTCTCTGTGAAGGACTTGTGTGATGTACATTAAGTTCTCTACAAATAAAGTTTATTTTTATATTATAATATCTGCTATGATAAAGAGGGGATGATCAGGTAAATTCAGACAGAGGTTAGTCCTGATTCATTTGTGTTGCAGCTCAATCGAACTTCTATCATACAGTTTGTTAAAATAATCAAGGCACAAAGTCAGGAACAGAAAACATTTCCAGTCATGAAATGATGGAGGCACATAACTTAGTCAGCTGCAGTTAAGCAGCGCTGCTGGTCAGACACTCTGTTAAAGTTTAAAGAGCCAAGTCTGATATTTACCAACTTGACCTATTTTAACATCAGTAGATCAGATGGTTGTAGTGAAAGCATCACCTCTGCACAATAGATTTTCTGGATGAAAGCCCAGTGGAAGTTAAGTCGATGCCTTACTGATGAGTTATAGTGAGTAGTTACTGGGTGGTTATTAAATAAGATCCTCTATCACAGTGACTGTATCTTGACAACAATTTTATAAAATGTGTATTTTAAGCAGATTGTAACACATGTAAAGGTTGCTTTTTTATGCAAAACATAAGTTTACAAATGTGAAAGAAGTATTCAAAAACCCTTTAAAAGTACCAATATCAAATTATAAACTGCCATTCAGACAAAATTGCCCCATCAGAGAATTATTCATAATATAGTTAGATTATTATCATTGATGTATTGTAAGAAGCCCTTTGGCAGTTTTAGTGTTTCAGCTACTTCAACGGCCACTTTTCAGAGGCCAAAGGATTTTTAATTGGCCTAAATATATAATAAATTGAAGATGGATGTAGCTCCAGAGCCCAAATGAAAAGGAAATAAACAAAAAAGCTTCAGTCTTTCTGTTTTTATTGCAGATATTTTAACCTTTGTTGTTGCTTACTGGACACGCACACAGATGTTTGCAGACGTGTTATTTTGCTAATGTTATTTTGCTACTTTACATTATTTCTTTGTAGACTTCGTGCTTCAATTAAATTGTCATAAATCATAATTGTCATAACTGTAAATCATCGTTTTGTGTTTCTCTTTGAGGAATGCACTTACAAATGTCACAAATCAAGGTGACATCCAGGTAGCCAGCAAATGCCACGTAACCCTCTGAGGGTGTGGTCAGTGAGTTATCAAATGCTTTTTTTAATGTTAGATGAGTGTGTGTTGACATCTCTCACTTTGTCAAACATGTTTTGCTGTTGCTTCCAAAGGTACTTTAATACAAACGCTTTGTTAATTTTGAATTCTTCATAAAGTTATCTTAACACAATTATGGATTGGTGAATGTTTTTTTATTTAAATAGAAATTAGTCTATTATTTTCACTTGAAAAACATCCAAAATTTATACAGTGTTGTGAAGCTGCAGTTGTGACAAAAGTAGTAAAGCTGTGACCCCCCAAAACCCAACGTGGCCTTTTTTGGACCAGATGAGTGGTGTCCACTTGTGTAACTTGAAAACACTTTTTAAATGGGTTAAGTTATGCTGTTGTGCCGCAAACCATCTGATTCAGATAAACAGCTAAAATGTTTTGACTGTCATTGGCTAAAAAGCAGAGGCAAACGGAAGCAATACAGATAAGGAGTTTTTAAGTCTGATATAGATTTTGATATTTGAGAATTTTAAAGTTTAAAATGTTCTTCTATTTAGAAACACATCAAAAAACAAAGATTATCTCTAAAGTGTAGTTATGAGAACTCACAAAGAAAACATGACATAATGCAGCTTAAAAATAAACTTGTTTATTCTTATAAGAATAACTTTTAACACAACCAACACAGTTTAGTCGAGGGCCTTGCTCTAAGATTTATTTAGGCAAGGCAATGCTAGGCAAGTTTATTTGTATAGCACATTTCAACGACAAGGCAATTCAAAGTGCTTTACACAAAACATAAAAGCAACAGGGAAAAACAATAAAAACATTTGAAGGCAACATAAAATATAATTACAATCAGGGTTAAAAGCTAAAAACAAAGAAAAAGAAAACAGGACAGTAAAAGATACAGTGCAGTGTAAGTTATCAATAAAAAGGAAAAATCTTAAATATTTAATTAAAAGCAGTGGTAAAAGAAAGGTCTTCAGTCTCGATTTAAAAGAACTGACTGTTTCAGCAGACCTGCAGGTTTCTGGGAGTTTGTTCCAAATATACGGAGCATAATAACTGAACGCTGCTTCTCCTTGTTTAGTTTTGACTCTGGGGACAGAAAGCAGACCTGCCCCAGGCGACCTGAGAGGTCTGGATGGTTCATAACGAAGCAGAAGATCAGAAATATATTTTGGTCCTAATCCATTTAGTGCTTTGTAAACTAACAGCAGGATTTTGAAATCAATTCTTTGACATACAGGTAGCCAATGTAAAGACCTCAGAACTGGAGTGATGTGATCCACCTTTTGGTCTTAGTGAGGGACTCGAGCAGCAGCGTTCTGAATCAGCTGCAGCTGTCTGATGGATTTCTTAGGGAGCCCTGTAAGGACACTGTTACAGTAGTCAAGTCGACTGAAGATAAATGCATGGATAAGCTTTTCCAGGTCCTGCTGAGATATAAGGCCTCTTATCCTTGATATATTCTTCAGGTGATAGTAGGCTGACTTTGTAATTGTCTTAATATGGCTCCGCAAATTCAGGTCTGAGTCCATGACTACACCAAGATTTCTAGCTTGATCCGTGGTTCTTAACATTACAGATTGAAGTCGAGCACTGACTTTCAATCGTTCCTCTCTGGCTCCAAAAACAATAACTTCAGTCTTATCTTTGTTTAACTGGAGAAAATTCTGGCACATCCAGTCGTTGACCTGCTCAATACAGTTACTCAGCGCCTGTATGGGATCATAGTCTCCTGGTGAAATGGTTATGTAGATCTGTGTGTCATCTGCATAATTATGGTAACATATTTTGTTGTTTTTCATAATCTGAGCCAGTGGAAGCATGTAAATGTTAAACAAAAGAGGTCCTAGAATGGAGCCTTGGGGAACTCCACATGTCATTTTTGTCAGCTCAGATGTGTAGTTACCTATAGACACAAAGTAGTCCCTGTCCTTTAAGTAGGATTCAAACCAGTTTAGTACTGTGCCAGAAAGTCCAACCCAGTTTTCAAGTCTGTCTAGTAATATGTTGTGGTCTACCGTGTCAAATGCAGCACTGAGATCCAATAATACTAAGACTGAAATTCTGCCACTGTCAGTGTTTAAATGGATGTCATTGAAGACCTTAACTAGAGCTGTCTCAGTGCTGTGGTGTGGTCGAAAACCTGACTGGAAGACATCAAAACAGTTATTTAGTGCCATGAAAGCACTAAGCTGTTGAAAAACAGCCTTTTCAATTATTTTGCTTAAAAATGGGAGATTTGATATGGGCCTGTAATTGCTCATTAGTGAACTGTCTAGATTGCTCTTTTTCAAGAGTGGCTTAATGACTGCAGTTTTCAGGGCCTGTGGGAAAAAACCTGAGAGGAGAGACATGTTGACAATTTGTAGTAAATCTGAGGCCATGCATTTAGACACCTTTTTGAAAAAACCTGTTGGCAGAATATCAAGGGAGCATGAGGAGGATTTCAGATGTTGTATTATGTCCTCCAGATTTTTATGGTTAATAGAATCAAATTGTCTCATGCTATATGAATTGTTTTTAAGTGGACACAGGGACAGGACATATCCTGTGCCTGACATGGAGGTGCTGATTGCTTGCCTAATTGTTTGAATTTTGTCTGCGAAGAAGGAAGCAAATTCATTGCAGGCCCTGGTGGATAGAAGGTCAGAGGCTACAGACACAGGAGGGTTGGTTAGCCTGTCGACAGTAGCAAACAGGGCACGTGCATTATTAGTGTTTTTGGTGATGATGTCAGAGAAGAAGGACGCCTTGCATTTCTCAGCTCTAAATTATAAATGCGAAGTCTCTCTTTATAGATGTCATAATGAACCTGGAGATTTGCTTTCCGCCACCTGCGTTCAGCTTTTCGACACTCTCTTTTTTGAGTTCTAACCAGCGTGGCATTTCTCCATGGAGATCTTCTCTTACCAGAGACCACCTTCACCTTGGCTGGTGCAATGGCATCAATAACATTTGTAATTTTAGAACTGAAATTATCCACAAGCTCATTGACTGAGACCTGTGGAGGGGCAGGTGTCAGGGAGAAAGCCTCAATAAATTTTTCACTAGTGTTTTCAGTGATATGCCGTTTTGTGATTACTTCTGTTTTAACATTTGTGTGCTACAGATAGCACTCTCAAAGAAAACACAGGAATGATCAGAGAGAGCAACATCAGTCACCACAACCTTGGAAATGTTCAGACCCTTGGAGATGACCAAGTCCAAAGTGTGCCCCTTATTGTGCGTGGGCTCTGTCACATGTTGAGTCAGTCCATAATTATCAAGAACACAGAACAGTTCTTTAGTCCCTCTGTCCAGGGGGTTGTCAACATGGATGTTAAAATCACCAACAATAACCACACAGTCAAAGTCAACACAGATTATAGACAGCAGTTCACCAAAGTCATCAAAAAAGTTTGCACAGTATTTAGGGGGCCTGTAGATATTTAGAAAAATAGCTCTAGAAGGGGAATTCAGCTGAAGAGCCACATATTCAAAAGAAGCAAAATTCCCATAAGACATCTTTTTGCATTGGAGGGAGTCATTAAACAAAATGGCAACTCCACCTCCTCTCTTATGCACTCTGGCTTCACTCATAAAACTAAAGTTGGGAGGGGTCGACTCGATAAGGACAGCTGCACTGTTATCTTGGTCCAACCAAGTTTCAGTTAAAAACATGAAATTAAGATTATGAGTTATTATAAAATCATTGATTAAAAATGTTTTTCCTGCCAAAGACCTAACGTTTAACAAAGCTAATTTAAGTGAGTTAAAAACATTATCTGGCCCACGTTTTTCAACAGGCTGCGGCTGACGAGGAATTAATACTAAACTTGCTGGCTTTCTGTTTTTTAACACATTCACCACACTTTTTCTGTTACCTATCAAGACAGGGATGGAGAAGACTACCAGCACATTGGGCCCCGGCTTGTCCTGGGAAGAGTCATGAGTGCTATTTTCCTTGTAGCCTGGACCCAGCACATATCAGACAGAGCTTACTGGGCTTTTTCGCCATTGCTGAGCGGGAGGGCGGGTTGGGCGTTGTATTTGTGACACGTGTGTCAAACCTGGAGGACTTAGAGCCAGTGGTGGAGGTGGACGGGGAGGGGGGTTTAGGGTAGAGAAAATGGGAGTGGAGCGAGGGAAGGTGCTGTGAGTGAATTTGGTCCCAGCTCTAACCAGGTCTTCCATGTGATCAGTGAAGTCCAGCAGAGGGAGAGGGAGAAAGTATGTCTGGGGGGGGTTTGGGGGGGTAGAGATGTTAAATCCTCACTGTTGGTTTTCAGTGAGAGAGGTGGAGGCTCTTCCTCTTGGCTCAGATGTCTCCCGTGATCACAGCTCTCTTCCGGCGGGGGCTGGGGTGGCTCTCCTTCAAGGTTTCTGGCGTGTCGTGTGTCGTGGAAATTTAGATTCCTGGTGAGAGATTAGGCAAATAATGGAGTTACAACCAACCGTTGTCTTTGAAGAATTTATTTAACAAAAGAGAATAACAGAGAAGTACTACAACTTGATCAGCTGGACCAGAGGTTCTGTCTTCTAAGACAGTTAGAAACGTCTGGCCCAGAACAGGGGATGCATAGTCATTTACACAGTCTGGGTATCTATGTTTTGGGAACAAAAAGATCCTCTGCCTGCTCTGCCTGGTCCCAGACAAAACAGGAGAGGAACAGAAAACAACTTCACATCCTTGACTTAAACCCTACACACATGTGGACAGACTAGCAGAATAAGATTAATAATAAGAATAATAATAAAAGGAACACGTTGAAGTTTAAACAATGTATAAGACAAAAAGAAAAATAGCACTATTATGAGTACTTGCATAAATGGATAGTAAATGTAAGAAGAATACAATTTTCTGCCCTTACAATCCTCCCTCTGGCCATATAAATGGACAAACCTAAGTATAGAAAATTGTCAGCACATCAACGAATGTTCTCATTTTACTGTTTAAACAAACGCATCATCAGTTGACAATAAGAAAATTAGCCTTAGCTGTTTTTGTAGAACATAGACATCCTGGAATTATGAGCAAGCAAAAAGGTTGAAAAATACAGTTTGATCTAAACTATCTGGTCAAAACAATCAACATCCTGAAAAGGAGGAATCCAGTTAGTATCTGCCAGATGCTCAGTTAGGGACAACATCTGGTGGGCAAGAGCTGTGTTGACAGTCTTGCCTATGACACCTCGGATAACGGGAATGACGCAACATCCTATCAGGGCAAACACTGCTAGGGTCATGATTACAGCAGACCCAGAAGTCAGAATGAATGACTTCCATTTCCGGATCATCGAGTCAAACCACTCAGTCATCCAGTCATCTGTGTCAGCATTCTCTTTTAATTCTCGGGCTAGAGTTTCCAGTTTAGACAATGCTAAGGTAAAAGTACCGTCGCTGTCAGTGTTGTTAGGGATAAACGTGCAACATGAATCACCAAACATGACGCAAACGCCTCCTTTCTCTGCAAGTAACATGTCTAACATGTCTAACGCCAGCCTATTTTGTAGCCGCGTGTGAGCATGCAGTTATCGGAGAATGGAAAAGTTTTAAATTTGGAAACTACATGTGAGCTGCTCACGCGAGGCTGTGTAAGGCAGAGGTAACTGCCTAGAGCGTAGCTTTCCGGTCATGCATGCATAGCAACTAGAATTTACAGTGGCTCGCACAGAACTATTCAATACTCTGTACCACGTGTTTCCCTCCGGCTGGGATGTCAGTGATGTTACTGCTCACTTTGATCTGTTAAGACTATGTGGTGTCAGTGTGGTCGAATTGGATGCAGGTGGATGTTTTTCAAACACATACAGAATAGGAAACACTACAATCACAGAAATACCACATAACAACAACATTGAACCTCTTAAACCTAGCCGCTCCCATCCTGGCAACGGGAAGGGGTGCCACGGTCGTGTGGAGCTGGATTCCATCATCGTTTCCTCGTTGGTCACTCTGTAGTTCAAATACGTGTAGTGTAGTGTATTGCTACCTGCTTCTTCTTCTTCCCCTCACTCACGTCCCCCACGGAGCAATGAATGTTATGTGCCTATGCCTATATGTACGGTCAATTCAAAATACCGAAAAACAGTGACTTGTTGTTACCTGAAGCACAGGTAATTACCCTTCTGGCGTGCTGTCCTCAGCGCGTCTGGTTGGCTGAGCTCGAGCCAGTTGGTTTGGGATGTGGATTGAGGACTCGATGTCGTCGTAGGGTTCTGGGATAGGCTTACAGTGGCTGGCGTGAACCCATGTATCCCGTCCTGTGACTTTCACTGCGGTTTCTGTGGTTAGAAGAACTTGGAAAGGACCCCGGAAACGCCGTTGCTTCCAGTGCTTTTTTCCTGTGGTCCTTGATGAGTACCCAATCTCCAGGTTTCAGGTTGTGGAGAGTAGCCGTGGCCACTGAGGGTAATGCACTTTTCACCTGGGAGTGCAGAGCTGAAAGAGAAGAAGACAAATTAGCACAGTATCTCAACATTTAATCATCACAACTTGATGTGGTTGGTACCGAAAGTGCTTCACTGGTCCTATTCCCGTCCGTGGGGTCTGCCAAAGAGGATTTCAAACGGGCTCAGACCCCATTTGTTTCTCACCTGCATGACGCATGTGGAAAAGCACTAGTGGGAGTGCCTTCACCCATGAGAGTCCTGTCTCATCACAACACTTTGCTAATTTGGACTTAAGTGCCCCATTCTCACGCTCCACAGCCCCTGCGCTCTGGGGTGATAAGAACAGTGATTGCGCATGTCAAATCCAAGGTATTTGGAAACCTCTGAAAAAGCCTTGTTTACAAACCCTGGACCATTGTCACTGCTGATGACTGTTGGGATTCCCCACCTGGGTCAGCTCTGTCAGTAAGGCTTTTGCTACTGCACTGGCATCCTGCTTGGCAGATGGAAACACCTCAACCCATTTACTGAACATATCAACAACAACAAGGCAGTATGTCTTTCCCTGGCATGGGGAAAGTTGAATGAAGTCCATCATAAGGTGATCAAAAGGCTTACCTGGCGGTGGATGACCAGCCGGTGGCATGTGAATAGCCCCTGCTGCATTGTTAGCTGCACAAACCATACATTTTTTGCAAAAGTCCTGTGCAAAAACAGAAAACCCCCTCGTGTACCACACAGAGTTAATTGCTGAGCACATCCCCCCTTTGCCCACGTGATCTCTCCCATGAGCCATTTTTGCATAACAATGGTAGAGAGCACGTGGCAAACATGGCTTGTCATCAGGACCCATCCACACAGAGTTTTTGAACACAGCTCCTGACTTAGCCCACTGGGCTCGGTCCTGTGGAGTAGAAAGAGACTGAATGGTTTGTACATCATCATATGGAGACACCTCAGGTGTATCCGACATTAGACAACATGGAACAAACTTAGAGCCTGATACTGCTGCTGTCTTAGCAGCTGCATCTGCTGCAGCATTTCCTGCAGAAACAGAATCTGTTTTGTTAGAGTGTGCAGCACATTTTATCACTGCAATTGCTGTAGGGAGCAGAACAGCATCCAACAGGCCAGACACAAGGTTGTGGTGTGCTATTGGTTTACCTGCTGATGTCAGAAAATCTCTCTGCTGCCACAAAGCAGCAAAATCATGAATTGTTGCAAACGCATAACGAGAGTCTGTGTAGATGTTAACTGTCTTGCCTTTACCCAGTTTGCAGGCCTCCGTGAGAGCCACTAGCTCTGCGGCCTGAGCTGAAAAATGTGCAGGTAATTTACCACTGGATAATGTTTCATGCTGAGTGACAACTGCAAACCCCACCAAACCTTCACCAGTGTCTGGAGAGCGGGACACCGATCCGTCCACGAACAGTTCAAGATCTGCATTTTCCAGAGGGATGTCTGTTAGATCTGGTCTTGGAGTGCACACCTGGTTAATGGAAACAACACAATCGTGTGGATCCCCATCTGCTGGGGTAGGGAGGAGAGTAGCAGGGTTAAGAACAGTACATCTTTTAACAGTGATGTTAGGCATGTCAAGAAGAGTAGTGTGATATCTTAACCAGCGCTGTGCAGACAAATGTGATGTCTTTTGTGTGTGTAGAATGTGTGAAACTGCATGCGGTACCATAAGCGTGAGGTCATCATATCCTACAATGTCTCGTGATGCCACCACTGCCTTTTCCGCTGCTGCTACAGCTCGGAGGCACAGTGGCAGTCCAGCAGCAACAGGATCAAGTCTGGAAGAAAAATAACCTACTGGTCGTTGTTTTCCCCCGTGCTCTTGAGTCAGAACAGAAGTCATGTACCTGTTCTTCTCATCAACAAACTGAGTAAATGGTCGGTCAGGTTTTGAAGTCCAAGTGTGGGCGAGACTGTAAAGAGCCCTTTAAGTCTGTAAAGCTTTTTCAGCCTCGTCAGTCCAAGTCAGTCGGTCATGTGCACAGAGATCTTTACCATGAATCATGGAAGAGAGGGGTGCCTCTCTTTGTGAGTAGTTTGGCAGCCATTGTCTACAATATGACGTCATTCCAAGAAAACTCATTAACTGTTTCTTTGTTTGTGGTTTTGGAACAGACTGAATACTCAAAGGCGTTTGGGGAAGAGGGATTTGCCCTCTGCAGTGATCACGCGTCCCAAATATTTCACTTCTGTCTGGGCTAATTGCAATTTAGACAGACTAGCCTTGTGGCCATTGTGAGCTAAATGTTTTAGCAGCACAACGGTGTCAAGCTTGCATGCTTCATGGGAGGGACTGCAGACCATGATGTCATCAACGTACTGCAACAAAACCGAACCGTGTGGTAGATGTAAACCTTGGAGACTATCACGTGGCGCACTGTGAAAACCCCAGGGGATTCGCGAGTATCCCATGGGGCAGCGCGACCACGATGTAGCTTTTCCCGTTAAAGGAAAAAAGCAAATCAGTACTGGCTGTCTTTGTGTACTGGTACTGAAAAAAATGCATTTGCCAAATCAACAACCGAAAAATGTGTGGCATCTGGTGGAATCAATGACAAAATTGTGTGTGGATTTGCCACTTCTGGATGCACCGCTGAATTTACTGCCTGCAGGTCTTGGACAAACCTCCATTCTGTAGGTTCACCTTCTTCCCGGATTTTCTTTACTGGGAAAATGGGTGTGCGCACTGGGGAGTCAGGACATGGAATGATGACTCCAGCCTGTAACAATGAATCAAAAACCGGTTTAATACCTTCAAGCGCTTCTTGTTTAATGGGATATTGTTTCACACAGGGACGAAAATCTGATCTTGGACGAACAACCAGAGGCGTGGCTCCTTTATCAGTCCCACGTCAAATTTGTGACGGGCCCATAATTCAGCCGGCACCTGGGACAGTTCGCCATGTCCACCTGTGTATGCGCAACCATGTTGCATGAGAAACCTGTTACTGGACTTAGTTCAACAGATCTCTTAACCAGAGCAGTGTATGTCAAAACAGTTTTGAATACATCACCCTCCTTACTGTACAGTGTTCTCGGTCCCCTTTCACGGGCTTGTAGTCAGTCAGCCGACTCGAACGTGGAACCCATTTCTCCAGATCCCTCCATTTCCAATCGGCAGGCTTAGCCAACGCCACATGCGGACAAAACTCTCCCTGGAACAACTGAGATTGAGCAGAAGAGAGAGACACAGAAACAACAGCAGCCCTGCTTGTCCAATAAACATGCTGTAAACACAATGTTTCTACCTTTTGACTGTCCCTGTTCCATAATTTCTCAAATTTCTCATCTTGTCCCTCAGAACAGTGTGCTGTGCAGTGTAAGGAATCATCTGGTTGAAAATCAGAGGCCTGAGTACAGTGTTGATTTACACATTTCAAAAGTCAAAACGGTCAAGTTCATCAATGTTTTCTTAGCTTCAATGTATGCTATTGCCATCATTATTTTGTCATAGTCTGTTATAGTTTGTGACTCACCCATTGATGTGTGTGTGGCAGGCTGGTCCGTCCCCAGGGTCCGCTCCGCCTCCACTCCCTCGTTTCAGTCTGATTTCACGTAAACCCTCTTTTTTTCTTTTGACATTCATTTCGCCAATGTCCAGTTTCCCCACAGTTCCAACAAACATCTGGGTCACTGGAACTTTGCCGGTTCTTCTTTCCTACTTTTCCTCGGCCTTTTCTTTTCCAGTTTGAGCGAGCCCCCCCCGTTTCTTCCTTCTGAGGATTCTTTGTTTTGGTTTGTGGTTTTGACGGAGTTAAACATGGACAACTGCGCATCCACCAGCTTCTTAAGTAGGACACAATCTTGTAATAGTCCATCTTGAGCATTTTGCTCATCATGCACTTTAGCTCAGTCATTGTTGGTCGGTACTCTTTGACAAACTGATCCATTTGTTTTTCAAAATTTTCGATGTTGTCAATTGGACTGGTCAAATGAACCATTGAGTCTGCAATATCTGCTTCAGTCCAGGGACGGAAAACTAGTATCGGGCCTGCGTGCCCTGCAGCTTCCATCATTGGCATTTCCAGGTTCAAATGTTCATCAGTTTTAGGCTCAGACCTCAGTGCATATCGAGTTCGCTCCAAAGATATTGCCCTCGGCTTTCTGTCAGTACCTCTGCACATAGAGCTGCGTCTCTGATGCGTCTGTGTCCCGACACCACCAAGGCCCTCTCCCTCAGTCTTTGATGGAACTTCGAAGCGTTACCGGTCCTCCAGCCGCCACAGCTGGTGTTATGGCTTTGGTTTCAGGCTCCTCCGGAACCATTGCGTGCGCTCCTTGGAGCTGCTGGTCTGGGTCTTCCTGTTGGTTCAGATCTGGATTGTAGGGAGGAGGAAGCGGTGCGGAGTCCAGGTCCGGATCCAACCGAAATGGATTTTTTGCAGTGTACACCTCAGGCAAAGAAGGATACAAAGTGTTAGGGTTGTGTTTGTGCATTAAGATTAGAAGGTAATTGCAATGCTGGTGCTTGTTGTGTGCATTGTGCCAAAAAAATCCCAAAAATCCTTTTTCATGCTCTCCCTCTTTCTACCCTGAGTGCTCTTATCCTGATCGTCTTTCCTGAGACTTTTTCTCTCCCTGGCCTCTGCTTCATCCCTCCATTCCATATAAGCTTTCCAGTCTGCTTTAAATGGTTGATGTTTCTTTTGCTGTTTCTTGGACAAGGCTGCATGCTTCTCTGACGCCTCCCTTTCCTCTGTCTCCAAACGTACCTTCAGTTGTTGCAATTGATGTAGACTAAGGCTCCACGTTGCTGGGAACCCAAATTCAACCCACTTATCAAATTGTCCCATAGAGTTTTTATGTTTTTCAGTCATGCATTTCACGATTGGTGAGGCTAATGGTGAAATGGTTTCACATCCAGTCTTCACTTACTCTGACACTTCCCCATCGTCTCTCACTACTAGCTACTCTGCACTCGGGTCCACAGCAATAATCAGGTCCACTGAGTTCGGTTAAGTCTGAGGCTAAGGCTGCAACCCTTAACTTATCAGCTGGAAACCCCAAAACCCTCGGTCCCCACAGAGAAAACCAGGACACGTCTGTCCATGAGCCCCTTTGATCCAGTACCAACTACCCCACCCACTTATCAGTTAACAAGCAGATAGAGGGGCCCTGCAAACCACTCGGCTGAGAGTTATGAGACACTTCCTTCACTCTGTTCAATCTCACTCTTTTAGCTTCTCACTCAATCATTCACTAATTTCTCACCTGTAAGTTCAGAACCAGAGCGATGACCAGGGCTCAGTTGAATGCAGCTTCTCACCCAGCGGGAGGAATCTACTATCTAAATAGGCGCCTCCGCACTTCACCTGAGTCCAGATCATGCGTCGGTCCCATCTGGGGTGCCAAAATTGTCGTGGAAATTTAGATTCCTGGTGAGAGATTAGGCAAATAATGGAGTTACAACCAACCGTTGTCTTTGAAGAATTTATTTAACAAAAGAGAATAAACAGAGAAGTACTACAACAGAATCAGCTGGACCAGAGGTCTGTCTTCTAAGACAGTCTGTTACGTCTGGCCCAGAGCAAAGGGATGCATAGTCATTTACACAGTCTGGGTATCTATGTTTTGTGAACACAAAAGGATCCTCTGCCTGCTGTGCCTGGTCCCAGACAAAACAGGTAGAAGAACAGAAAACAACTCCACATCCTTGACTTAAACCCTACACAGCTGTGGACAGACTAGCAGAATCAGAATAATAATAAGAATAATAATAAAAGGAACATGTTGAAGGTTAAACAATGTATAAGACATAATAATAATAAAAGAAAAATAGCACTATTATAAGTACTTGCATAAATGGATAGTAAATGTAAGAAGAATACAATTTTCTGCCCTTACAGCACTCACACACTACCAATGAATTAGACGTTTTAAGGATTTGGCTACAGTACACATATATTCCTGTATGTTTTAATTTCTAGAGAAATTCTTTTGTATCATTAAGTCTTTCAAGACTTAATGTGCATGCATCCGAACCAACAATTTATTTATGTTTCAAGTCAACAGCATGCTTAGGCCTTGGTTGCAGTTGGTTGGATGCAGCAGCACAGACGATCAGACCACTGGAGCAGAACGGGCAGAACAGCAAGTGTGTTCCTATATGATGCACCTTGAAACCTGGTCTGGTACAACTTTTCCACAAAGAGCATATCTGATTATCTTTTCAGCCATCTTCACCACATTGTGGATAGACTTCCTGACCCGTGGAAAGATGCAGCCCATCACCACAGCTGGGTCTACATCCATTTTCCACACTCAAACAGTCTAGATTCTATCAATTTAGATTTCGCTATTGTGCTTTGGTCTAACTGAAACCAAGATTAGGTGATTTTATGAGGCAGTTTAATGCATATGGGGATGCCTTTCTGATTTAATCCTAAAGCATATTAAATTAATTAACTACATCAAACCTATGTGGCACTTACACACCATCACTAAACATAAGTAGGTTATTGGACACGTATTGTTTATTTTAGCTACGTATGTAGATATATATATATGTAGATAAATAGCATCAGAATATAAATCACCCAAGATCATCCCCAGACACCTTAATTACATTTGTTCATCATGCTAGTTAAAAAAATAAATAAAAAAACTCACCAGATTCAAATGCATACATTCAAGACATTTTATTGATGTAAACAATCCAATGCCTACTCACCATGATATGAACACCTTCCCAAAACCAACAGAACCTTTAAGGGCAAGGAACATGTCCTTCATGTATGAAGGGCAAGAGTGTTAATGTTATAATTTAAAACGTTATGTATCTAGTTCCATCAACAGTGTCTTTTGTAAAGGCTCCAACTTAAACAGAAGGGAGGACAGGAGGAGGCGGGGTGTGTGTGTGACAAACTAACAGATTTCCAATGCATACAGCCACAACATCTGATTGATAGTGAAAAATCCAACCGTACATCCCATGATATGAATGCACTTTTGTTCTCCCTCACACCTTCCCAAAACCAGGAGACCCTTTCAGGGCAAGGAACATATGTCTTCTGAACTCCTCTTCTTTGTAACCCCTCTCGGGAGGAAGAGGCATAGGCTACATGTTGATGAATAAGGAATGCGGCAGCTCCCATCTTCCTGATTATAGAAGTCAAGCTGGCATTTCTGCGGGAACCCAAGAGGGGGGACAGAATCGGCCCCTGTCACAAACACCAGCAACTCCTCAAAGGAAATATCCATGTCCTCTTCTGCTGAGACACATACAGTACATACAAACAGGACAATTACATGGCCGTTAAGGAACTAGTTATATAGGAACTAGTAGTTGTATGCAAGAACTTCAAGAGAATGTACATTCACTATTCAGTGGTTTCCAAGGTGTGTGAGAGGTATCCATACATAGTCATTTTTGCGAGGCACTGCATTCATCTTTCTAATCAAGATCATAATTCTTCTATGGTAGCAGAAAAACAATAAAGTCACTGCATAGAAAATATTCAATTGTACTTATTACAAACAGCTGGTATTACACACCTTGAATGGACATCAGCCAATACTCCCACTGGAAGACAGTCTCCTCCTCCTGTTCTCTGTGGTTGCTGCCCTGTGGACTCCAGGATATTGTGAAGAGGTTCCTGATGTCATTCCTGGAGAGTTTCTGTGTTGCGTTTGTGAACAGTGGGAGGAAGTCTTTCCAGTTCATCACCACCAACTTCCACATCTGGCCACATGAATTGATCACAGCAATGAACTGTTGGACCATACTGGCCACCCTTAACAAATTAATTAATATCAATATTTCACATTAATAACAAATTCAGTAGTAAATAGTCTCAAACAGTATGATTTTCAACATTACTAAAATATTCACTGGTTAATATTCAGTAACTCCTACAATTTACATGACTGAAAACGATGAGATTACATGAAAGCATTTGGTTCAAAGCACTGTTCAAAATCCAGCTATGCAATACAGTAGACCACTTCATGCGTGCTTAAAACCCCATCCTTTTTTTTTTACCTGTGGTATAAGTAATGAGTTACAATTTGCTCGTGAATTGTAGGCAGGTCCCTGACAGAAGCTGTGTAAATGTTTGGCACGCCACAGTCAGCTATCCAGTCCCCCAATGTGCATTTGAGCTCCTCTAGCTCCTCATCAGTGCTGCATCTCACAACCTGAGTAGACCAATAAATAAGTAATATTTCTAGTTAATATAGATGTTTAGGTTACTGTGGACAAAACCTGGTTAGACAATTTTTCAAGATAGTAATTACAGTGATAAAAGGAAATTAAGTAACGCGTTACTTTTTTTAACACAAGACTATGACATAGAAAATATTAAGGTACCTTTTCGAGCTTAATCTCCAACTCCTCTTCCTGGAAAATATCCAGATCAAAAGGAGGTCATATCAGGCTTCTGGCCACACATGAGCAAAAATAAGTCTTCGTTCAGGCATCGGATTCCTGGTCAATTGTGGATAATGGACCAGGCCACCAGCTTTCCCCCAGTGTAAAACTTGTTTTGCGCCAATGCCCGTTGGTCATAGCTGAAAAGCAGCCGCCCGGGTCTTCCTTGGAATATGCCCATCTTTTCCTGCACTTCAATCATGAGCAGTCTGTGACAGAAACACAAAACATCTCAGATATGGTCTTTAAAATAATGGCACATCTGCACAGGTACCAATGTTCCCATAAAGTTTTGAGCAGGATGCATCAAATTTTGAGTTAAACTGAAATACTCTCTCCTTGGACCTCCGTAGTCCTCTGCCATCTCCCCAACGAACTCGATATGTGGCAGTTTATGCCAGGCAAAATAGCTCCTGCTTAGAGCAACACATGCACTCTGAAGAATGTTTTTGCGCCTGGCAATGACTGTGATAATGCAACTGAGGTCTAGATGGTCATTTTGAAAGTCTTTCAAAATCTCAGCCAAACACCGCACATCCTGAGAACACAGAAAATAAAACAATGACCACACGCACAATCAGGCCATACAGGGTATACAAATTTAGATAAAAATCCTAAATTTGCATACATTGGGGCTGTTGCACCTGACTGGGGACTGGAGAACAGAAAGAATTTCAACTTCTGATTCAGAGGAGTCCATGTAGAAGTCTTCCCTAAGTCCCACAGAAGATGCAATATGATGATTAGCAAAGGCAGTTCAAATATTGGGATCAGCCAACAGCACACAAACTGTTTTCGTCAAATTTACCATGAATATTTCAACCAACCAAAAGACAAACAAACCTCATATTCTCAGGATTATGGCTACCAGCGCTGGCTGGAGCCTGGACTAGTGGTCCTTTGAATAAGTGGCAAATCAGAATTATTTTATGTGCATTACATGCAAAGATATGAATCTGTTCCTGTTTGTTCTAAGAAAGAATACAATGGTTTTCTTGCTTCGCGACTTGATGTCAGAATAATGTTGTGCATGCAGGGTTATCTCCCCCTGTGTCAATAATCTGTTATAAATTGCCAGGATAACATTACTAGAGTTCTGATTCAGTGTATGTAACCAGTACCAAGTGTTAAAATTAAATCATTTATTAAGGTGAAAAAGGTGCCACATGCACATTTAAAGAGGTTACTTCCCCAAACAAAAAATATATAAAAGAGAAGGGAACACTAAATCATGACTCAGCAGGGATGATTTTAAATAAGTTCATCTGCAAGAGAAACAGATCTGAGACCAGCACAGAATGAATTACTCGCTGTTTGACAATGTCCAGAATCTATTACCGTTTACTAAATAAGACAACAAAAGAGAATTCGCATGTTAGAGCATCCCCACAAAACTAGATGAAGGCCTATCAGGTAAAGCAGTGTTTCTCAACGGGGGCGGTACCGCCCCCCAGAGGGCGTTCCGAGGTCGATGGGGGGCGCTGGAAGCAATATTTTAGAAAGGGGGGCGCTGAGCTGCTTTTGGGGGGCGTTTGTTGGTTGGAAATTCTAAGGTGACTTTACACCAAAGATTCACAACAATAACGAAGTTTAAACTTTAAACTACTTGCAAAAAAACTGTGGTCTGCAACATTAAAACCTCCCAGTTAGTCCACTGCGACGGGATGAGACTGTATTTTTTCTCCATCACCTACTTGTGGTGCAGCTTTGTGCTGCCTTCACGGAATGGGAAGTCAGAATATCATCTCTAAATTTTGCCCACATGGCGCTTACTGTGTAAACTCTAGAAACCGACGCCTCTTTCTAGGTGGAAAAGTGTTTATTTCTCTGAGGAAAACACCGCGGAACGCATTGTTATCGCGAGTGGTTACACATTTACAAGAGCGATATTCTGCTGTCGGACTCACCCTGAAAGCAACTTCACGAGCCAGCGTTGTCCACCCTCCTCGCTGTGAGTTGCAGTTTGTGCCAAAGCGGACATATAGGTAGATACAGTCGGGCTATAAAAATGTAATGTTAAAAAACTGAAGCCCTGTCTCGCTCTGTTGGGGACTGTTAGCAGCACTTTATCAGAGGTGCTGAAGGTAAGGTGTGTGGAATTAATCGTGAGCTTCCTGTCTGATCACAGGTGTTTATTCAGTTTTGTCTGTCAGACAGAGAGGGGATACTTTGAGCGAATCAGTAACATAATGCAGTACAGGGCATGTAGTAAAATATTATGAATTCTCTTTAAATAGGCTAATGACGTTAGTCTCCTTTAACGCCTTTTTTTTCTTTAAATGTCGGAGAACACAGAAATGTGGGAGAGATTCTGAATGTGCAGAAAGTTTTGAACATGAGCAGATAAATTACAGTGTTTCCTACATGTTCATTTATTTGTGGCGGCCGCTGACCGCAACATATTGATTTTTTTTACCAGGCCTATTTAAAATCGTATTTGACTGCAGAGCTGCAGGCAGCGCGAATTCGCTGAGCACAGCCTCTCGCCGCTCTCTCTCTCTCTCTCTCTCACCCGTCCCTCTCTCTCTCCCTCGTGGAACACAGGTGCACAACGCAGCCAATGTCGGAGACCCAGCTAATACAAGTTATTATCAAGCATGTAAGGAGCCTAGCTAATAAGGAGAGCGAAGTTAATGTTAAAGTACAGCTGGTTTTCGAGGTTAGCCTGCTGTACTAGCTGCAGCACAGCTACACTGTAGCTGCAGAAACACTGACAGACGAAGCTAAAGTCCGGTCAATTACTGAATTAAAATTATTACTGAGATGAAAAGGGCCATAAACACATTTAAATAAGTTACTTCCCACAAAGAGGAGGTAAGACTTAATCATGTGTGTTGACTCAGCAGGGATGATATTAAATAAGTTCATCTACAGGAGAAAAATATTTAAAAGCAAGAAAAATGCCTGAGAGCCTCACCACATTGTATTCTATTATAATTATATATTTTGAATTGTCACCTGAATTTTAGACATTTCCACCCTAAATTGGTGCAGAAAAGGCAGAAATTGGGGAGAAATCTTCACCAGAATGCAGGAAATTAAGTGTTTAATGCTCAAAATCTTCTGGGGAGGACCCCAGACCCCCCACTTATTAAATGCCCCATCCAAGAAAACTGTATTTTCCTTCACACACAGTTTCTGGGAGGAACCTTGACTTATTAGTTAAATATAATTACTTTTCACAGGGCTTTTTGTAACCTTTTCCGTGTAACAATAAAAAAATCAAAATATATTCAAGGCAAATAGCTAACATCTTTTTTGATGGGGGGCGGTAAGGGATCTGGATAGTGGCTAGGGGGGCGTTGGCCCAAAAAAGGTTGAGAACCACTGAGGTAAAGTTATGTAACATTAGCCTATAAATTTAACTTAAGTTAAATAGACTACAGCTAGCACGCAGAAGCCAGTGTTTCCTCTATATGCATTCAGGAATGGCGGAGCGCCGCTGCCAAATCAGGACCGCTGCTATGGGCTACAAATGTTCTCACTCGCACACTGTGCAAGCACAGCAACACTCAATGCTTGGCTAGCTTCTTCTCCTCGATCTATGCAGAACGTCTACGTGACAGATGGTGTTATAAGAACAGTGTAACTCTTATAAGGAATTGGGAGGTGCGTAGCAAGCGTTTGAGTGGCAGAAATGTAGTGTGTGTCTTTTAGCTCCATAAACTTCAGTTTACCTATTGCCATTCTAATAGAAAACAGACCTGCGACCCCCTGGTGTTGCTTCTCACAAGTCGGCGCCGTTAGGAGCGAGCTAACGCACCTGCCTGGTTTTCAACAGCTATTGAGTAAATTTATCAGCTATGGCAGGGAAGCTCATCCTTGTGCTGGGTTGATAACAGTTCAAATTGATTGTCTTTGGAAAAGACAGGATGGAGATCATTATCATTTGACACTACTTGTCTTGTAACGCGTTATGATACGCGTCATTGGGGACACTGATCCACGTAAAAAGCGGCGTTACATGAGCATATTTAGCGAGGTTTTATTCGCTGCCCCCAGACCGACGAAAAATGCGTCGTTGTTTACGCAATTTCACGCCGCTTTTTACAGCGGTTTGCTTTATGGCGCCGTAAAAAGCGGCGTCCTGGTCATTCAAACGGTGCTGTTTTTTTTTTAACAAAACGAGGTAGGAAAGTGGCGTATTGTGAGCCTTTTGGCGTTCCATACCTTTAGCGTAAAATCCTTACGCTTTGTCACTCCAGATGAAAGCGTCAGATATACCTCTGCTAACGCAGAATAGCATATAGCATTAGCTCCTTAGCCTGCGCTAACTCGGTCATGTCGAGCTATGCGGGAGTGGTTTCAGCAACACGTCACCTCAGCTCCACCCACGACCTGCCTCTTTGCCCATTTATGGTTATCCGGGAGTGACGCACGGTGACGCGGCGCCGAGATGGCGACGGCCGGCTCCGCCCAATTCGGGCTTCAAAACTGCTCTTCAGAAACCAACGGTTGACGTCACGGATACTACGTCCATTTTTATATACAGTCTATGGATATAACGCATTGAGATGAGAACGTGTTGCAGCGCATTGAGATGAGAACGTGTTGCAGCCTGTCATTTCTTGTTAAGAGGAATGCTGTCTGCGGAATATCTGCCAGCTATTCATAAATAGGAAGTAACAGAAACTACTGGTCTTTTCAAGCCGCGACAAGACTTTGTGAAGGAATATACTTAATATTAATTCTAAAAACTAATTAATTTCACTGTTTTTCTTTGACTTTCATTGCGAGGAATATTGAAAGAGGATTTGCAGAGAAATGGGGACCGTTGGCTTCGCGTTGTTGGCAATTTTGATTGTCGTTTTTAAGGTGAGATTTCCTTCTGTCTTTTTAATTCAACACTAACTTCCAAACAGCTTCCAGTCATTACAGTCCCTCGGTGTGCAACTTAGTTTAGTCGCCCTTCCCTTTCTGTTGATGGTGAGTCCATGGGTCTTCACAGGCCGGGTGAAAAGGGCTGTCACAGTCTATATTGGCAGCGGACTGAGATTTCTATGTTGAAAAACAAAAAGGATTGAAATCAGTCGCATTGCACAAGACGGTCCCTTATGCCGCCTGTAGTGACAGGCGCATGAGACAGAGATTCAGTTCTTTGCCCTCTTGACTGCATCGTCTTTTTTGGTGATTTTGAGTTGATCAATACTGCGAAAAGTGACGTCTACCTAAATTAGCTCTCCAACATCCCAAAACTGGGAGAATCGGAGGCTTTTAATTGGAGCTATTGAAGGTAACAGCCACGAAAACCTACAACTGTTCACCCCGGTCAAAAACAAGACATCTGAAGACCTCCCCTACTTATCTTAGTTCTTGTGATGGGCACATTTCACATTTCTTTTTTTTCTGCTCAATTTATAAACCAAATTTAAAGATTGTTCAAATCAACATTGACATGACCCAGACTGAGAAAGTTTTTTTTTTGATTGATTTCACAATTTTCTATATATCTGGATTATGATTCATTAAAATGCTGTTTTTCTTCTCCTAGGCCTCGGATTTTGTGACTGCTGAGGAGCCAACATGTTTACCTGGATTCAGGTCAGAAATGGTCATTTTCAAAGTGACCAGAAAGCACCTGATGCCGGGCACAAGACTGGGCAAAGGTAAGAACCAACCAGAGAGCTTGTACAGGTTACAGTTTCCTGGAAAGGGTTATATATTCTGTTTTCACTATTCTATAACTTTGAAAAACAGATTAAATTTAGAAATGACTGTGTTTTGTATGTTTATCAGGTCTTGAAAGTTGTCTACTCTCTTTCTTCTTCAGCTGTCTCATCACGATATCTATCTGCCTTCTGTGGTGTGGTCTAGGGTTAGTACACTTACATGCAGTACACTGAGGACACTATGTACTTGTGTAGTGTGTGAATTTCATCAGGGTAATATTATCTCAAATCAAACACTGCTGTTGTGCACCAATCATGATGATGAAATGATGAACGCAGGATTTGACTTCTTCTTAACGGTGAATTGTAACCAAGTGGCGTTAATTAGCAGAGTTTCAGGAGTGGACCACACATCAACCACGTCATCGCCTGCATTTCCATAAATACCCACACGTCCTAACTCCTCCCCTTCGCTCTCGTATCCTGCATCCCTCCCCCCCACCCCTTTCTCTGTCCTGCTTCCTAATCTTCTTCCTCTCCATAGGGTTATCAGGGGGTCCGTCGTGCCCGGGTGCTACGGCGGATTTCACTATGGTAGCTTCCCAACAAAGCTTCGAACGTCCCTTTGACAACCGCAAGTCTCGTACATCATCTGTTTCGATCATCAATAAATCATTTAATCATACCTGGTGATTGTGTGGTCCTGCTAGTGAAAAGGATCATTATCACACTATAGGTTTTTGTGTGATTGTCACATTTTTGCTCGTGTAAGGCTACATCCACACAACTATGTATTTGTTTTAAAACACAGATCTTTTGCTATGTTTGTACGTCCCATCCAGACTGAGCTGAAGAACAAACTTTGTAAACTTATCTGGGACAGCCAAAACAGCTGTCCAGTTGTCTGGTGGATGCTTGGTCTCGAGTAGATGGTTGATGCTGGGTTTTGGCTGTTTTAGTTGTATGTTCCTGGAGAAGTATGATCAGCTGCTGATGTTGGATATTATTGAAATCCCAACCTGAAAACTAAACCAATAATTGGGCTTTTAGCCCAGATGGTTTTAACAAAATCTCATTTGATTGTAATAATTGCTGGAACCCCACATGTTTGGTCTATACTGACCATTTGATGAAATCAATGGTTATTATTATTCTATTACATAGAAATAGAAACATAGAAACCCAGACAGTGTAAATGATTACACATCCCTTTGCTCGGGCCAGATGCCCAAAGTCGCCTCTAGGCAGCAGGTCTCTGGACCAGCTGTATATGTGTTTCAGTACTTCCCTCTTAATTCTCTTGTTAAATAAATTCTTCAAAGACAACGGTTGGTTGTAACTCAATTCTTCGCTCAAGCCCTCAGCAGGAAAATAATTCCCGCGACAACATTAAAACCCAAAATAGTGTTTTGTAGTGCATATTAAACCTTAAATTAAACCTAAAATCACAATCTGATTCTGATATTAAACCTTAAAACACATCAAGACATTATGTATAGAGATTTTTTAAAGCTTAAATAGAAAGAGTGGACAATTGAGGGGTTTAAACAAACGTGGCTTTGAATCCACTTTAGTGTCTCTATCCTTGTACAAGTAAAAGTCCTGAAGTAAAAGTATTGTAGGAAGTCCCAGTCTATCAAGCCTGCTGTGCCCGCCCCAGGGTACCAGTTTTAATCAGTGTGAGGTAACATGTGGCAGTGTGTGCACTGCATTTGTAACTGATGTCTGTTTCTTCTGTCCTCTTCCAGTGGGCTTCTCTGACTGCACAGACCGCACAAGATTTGGTTTCAGCAGTGATGACAGACGTTTCATGGTGCAGACAGACGGCACACTGATGGTCAGTAGAGTTTAACAGACTTGACTGAAAACTTGCCGTTTCTAAAGCTCAGCTCTCCAACATCCTCACACATCCTTTACCCATACAGGAGGACAATGTTTATGGGATTTGTGTAACTCTGGTTGGATTTTAAAAAGTAATAGGAGGAGTTTGCTAATTAGGAAGCCAACCAAATTGAAATATAAATTTTCTGCAATAATTTCGGTGGTTTCAGCCAGATGTGCAAAAAATAACACAACTTAGACTCACTTAGATGGAGTATGGCTGATATCCATACTGAGTAGAGCAAATGTGATTTTCATTTAAGATGCGTCAGCTGTAGCTCTGTGGAGAGAAACCTCTAAATGTTTTATCTTTTTCTTTCATTTTACATACACCACACTCTGAGCTGAGCCCAGCCAAGTCTAAGTTTAGATTCTGTCATGTAGAAATCTTTACTGATGAGTGTTTTCCCCTCCAGGTAAAGAGACGGGTTGTTCTTCATGAGGGACACCAGGACTTCTTCATCCACTCCTGGGACTCGCAAGGTCGCAAAATGACTCTTCCTGTCAGGGTTTTGCACTATGGGCGTCACCATGGTAACCACCACCAAAATGTTGAGCATCACCATGAGGATCACAACCTTCAGCACCACCTGACTGAAGTGGACTCTGCTAATAACACAGAGGTAGGATTGGAGACACTGAAGGAAGTTTACAACCACTGTGTAGAATAAAAAAAACTCCCTGACAACAATACATTCTGTGGAAAATATGCTTTGCAAGTCCTTCATACTTTGTTGTTTGTTAAGGGCTTGAGACAATAAAAATCTTGTGCAGTTTAACAGTGAAAATGCTCTGCATGCAAATACCTGTTTTTCTTACAGGCTCCTCTGTAGCTGTTTACAAATGGGCGAGACTGGTTTTTCTGTGAAATGTAACTTATTGGAGCACTCAGTGAATTGTTTACTGTATGAAACATTTTAGCACCTTTTTTACTGATGCCAGGAGGCTCTTAATTCTTCATCTGTTACGTTTCTCTGGTCACGTAGAGCTCTGTGTTGAAATGAAACTAATGGTTTGAAAAAATGGTTAAAAATGTTAAAGACAAAACTCATTTTACTAAAAATCAGATTGTTTGCTTAGATTTAAGCTGACTATGAATGTACATGTTCTTCCAGAGTGCACCTGAGACACTGGTGCCTGTTCTGTATTTCCCCAAGTCTGGTGAAGGACTGAGGAGGAAGAAGAGAGAGTGGTGTATTCCTCGATTAAGCGTTCCTGAGAATGACAGAGGACCCTACCCCTTGAGGATCGCTCAAGTAAGAGGAACTAAACATGTAAAATGCTGTAACCAGCCCACTCTCAGTTTCTGTATGTCAGAAATTAGTATTGCATGTTGTCAGTGGCAGGAGGATAACTCAGACCTGGTTTATTGTCCAGATTCGCTCTCAGGAGGATAAAGTAAAGAAGATCTATTACAGCATCTCTGGTCCGGGAGCTGATCAGCCTCCTGTTGGCCTTTTCACCATGGACAGAAACACTGGTGATCTGTATATCACACAACCAGTGGACAGAGAGAAACAAGCAGCCTACATAGTAAGCATGCTTTGATTTTAGTTTTAAACATGCACTCTTTGTCCACATCTCAGGATCAGACAGGGAGTTATGGAGAAACATTTGGACACACTTTGTATGCTGTTACCCACCATTTTATGTTGACATAAATGTAAAAACATTAAACATAAATGTATAATACTGAACATTCACGCTGCCGGTTCTTTGCTCCTTCAGATATCAGTTGCTATTCACTGACACTGAATGTAAGTAGCTGTAGTTCCATGTAATTGTCAATTGAGTTTTAAGCAAACTTGAAATGTTGCAAAAAAGAAAACTTCAATTAGCTGCATTTCCATCAACTGGTTTACAGTGAAAAAAACAGACTTTTAGGTTATATATGTATATAAACAGAGAACAATGTTCTTTAAACACAGTTAAAATGAAAAATTGAACCCTGCGACCCTATATGCAGGATAGGCGGTTGATGATGGATGGATGTAAAATGTCTGTCTGTTTTGATTACTGATTTTTTTGAATTGAATAATTTTTGTGAATTTGAGTCTGTGGCGCTCTGGTTGGACCTCATGAAAGCCTCTATAATGTTAGGGAAATGGCATAATCAATCATCATTTGAGACTTTGATACAATTGAGCATTAGTAGTTATGCTCACATCGTGTGCTTACATCTTTTAAATGTTTTTTCACCAAAAAAATGCTCACTAGGAAGAGACGTTCAGACCAAAAAATCACCAAGGTTTCAACCACCACAAATCAACGTGGAAATTTGTTATTTGAAATTAATTAAATTTCTTATTTTGCCATTTCCATCAACCTTTTCTACTGCGATAGGCCTACTTCACAATGAGCATAAATGAACATTGATGGAAACACGACTAGTGATTCAGTGTGAAACCAGTGGCAGGAATGTTCATCATGTCACCTGTGCGCGCATGTTCTAGTGATGTATGAAAGCATCTACATTTTTCTTTCATTTGCAATATTATAAAAAAATGTGTTTGTCTCTGTGCAGTTTCAAGCGCATGCTGTGGCAGATGATGCAGGATATGCTGAGGCTCCTGTGGAAATTGTTGTGTATGTAATTGACCAGAACGACAACAAACCTATTTTCACTCAACCCACTTACCTGGGAGAAGTTGCTGAGTCCTCACCAATAGGTATTGTCAGTAGATCTCATTTCAGCCTGAAAAACATGTATGTTAGTGTTAAAAAAAAAAAAAGCAGGACAGAGCTGCTAATGTTTTTTCCTAAACTTTGATAAAGTAAAAATCCAGCACCTGCTCCAACACACTGTGGCTGATTGCAATTCTCTTGAGCAAATCATGATGAATTTCTGACATGTCAGATATTTTGGTCGGCCACGAGTCACTTCCCCACGACCAGTGCCTGTTTTTCTCACAGCACCTGTGTGAAGTGGTGAACATTGGTGTCTGAAAGACAATATGTCTCTCTCATTTACTCTAATTTATGCTCATTTACTGTTGGCTGTTGCTTTACCTGGAAATGAAGTTTATATGCTGAGAGGCTGAACAAAGTTTCCCAGTGAAAGTATATTGGTCTGACAATGTTGTCCAGAAGAGTAGGGAAGAATATGTAGCACAGTAATTAAGCCAAAGCCTCCTCAATTTGTTCATTCTGTAGAAATTGCCTTTTATTCACAAATTTGGGAATTCTGTGTAGAAAACTATATAGTGTTTCAAATGACAAAATCAAAAACAACTTTCGACTCAACCTCAGTACTCTTATCGGGAAGTTTTCTAAACCTACCTTTTTGGTTTCTGTCTGCAACAGTGTGTTATTGCTTCATTGTTTAGTGGTCATTGTTTGACACTACTGTTTATTTTTTGAAGTGATTTAGTCCACCGTAGGGGCAAAATACTTCTGGTGCTGCCATGTAAAGAGCAAGCAAAAGTCGGTCAGCTGAGTCAGAACTCATCTCTGTTCTGGCACCGCAGTGATGGAACGAGCGCCCTGCCAATGTTAGGACAGCAGAGTAGCTCACCAGCTTTCACAACAGACTGAAGACTCACTTGTTCACCTGGACTCTGTATGGCCTCCCTTCAGTCCTCCACCCTCAAACAAACCCTCTTAGGCCCTTGTATGTTTGTCCTTCTTGGCTCTTAAAACAGTATTTAGCACTGTGTAGCATTTAGTTTATCTTTGCTGTCTACCAGTAAAGGCCATGCCCAAATTAACATAGTCTTGTGCCCTGCAGTGACCACAGTTGAAGTGCCCCCCTCCTCACACTTAATGTGTGAACATTTGAAATTAACTATTGCTATGAAGACAATAGATGTACATGAACTTACTAAAGTAAAGGCTCACCACAAATACTGAAGAACAAAAATAAGTAAAAAGTGGTTGGCCAAAAGACCAACCAAAAACCTGACACCAGATAGACACGGGCCTACAAACACCATAATAGCTCTTATACCGGTGCTAAAATCTGAATGCAACTCACATACCAATTCAACACATCGTGCTAAGTATCATTATTTCCATCATAAGCATCAGCGCCAAAAGACCCACAACAGAGAAACATACATAGCAGAAAAAACAAGCACAGAAGCAAAACATACACAGACTTTACAAGTAACGGTAGCTGAGCAACCAGTTAAAAGAGATTACTGTTCCACAAATATGAAATAACCCCAGCGACAGCGTCACATATTTCCTTAAATCGTTGACTCATTTAGTATTTTGTCATTTTCCGTGGACTCATCTGCAAAGGTTTTCCTTTTTCTCACCCGCTGTGTCTTGTAGTGATAAACCTGTGTCACAACCTTCACATCCCGAGATGCCTTTTCAAAATGAGAAATTTGATCTCTGAGTGATACCACAAAAAATGCAGAGATTCCAGTAGTCGCTGTGCGGTACCTAAGTTTATTTTGCGCTTTTGCAACGTGTCACTTGTGGCTTTGAATCTAGTCAGCACGGTATCCCATAGATTCGCCATTATCAGAGTCTCCAGTTTATCAAGTTTACAAAAGAGTGCAGCAGCCTCGCGTTTGGCTTCGTCCTTCTCCTCCACATGTGTTGCAAACCTTCCCAAAGGCCTCTCTTATTGCACTGTAGTTTTCTCTCAAAGCATTGGTCGAGTCAGCTCTACAACTCCATCTAGTACTGGACAGTGGTTTTAGAGTCCTGCTGATTTTCACATCCTTATTGTTTTGTTATTGTGAGTTGATGCGGCACAAAACGCACACAGTAAGTGAAGTAGGTCAAAGAAATCACTCACTTCTTTACAGTTTTTATCAATGCTGTTTACACCGACGAATGTCCAGCACAAGGCACGTAATAAATCATGTTACATAAAACCATGTAACTGGTGTTGTCATAAGTTTTTCCCCGGCAATTTGACAAGTCAAACCCCAGATGCTGAACCATTTTAATTACAGATTCAGCAAGACTTGCTCCAGTGTGGCTGTGAATAGGCTCAAAACCAATGAATCTCTCCACCACTTTCCCTTCCTCGTTGACAAATCTAAAGATAAATGTCAACTGGTCAACGTGTAAATCTGCAATGACAGAAAAGTACTCGGCGTGCTGTAGTTTGGCTGCAATTGTTTTTTTTTACTTTCTCACCCATTAAGCAAATGAACTCCTCTCACACAGTAGATGACAGGTACGATGTTGTCCCTCGTCCCTTTTGACCATTCTTCTTCTGTGTTCTCTTAAAAATGGATCGAACTGTAGGTAATTGCCATTACTTGGTGAGTCCAAAACTTCGTCATCGCCCCTAAAGGCCTCTCTCACTCAAAAAATTTTGATTACAGCCACAACACGCCTTAAGGCCTCCTTCCAGTATTTCCCCTCTGCATCAATCTGTCGCCTGAGTGAAGTGTCCACTGTGCCCACATTTTTTGATCTGCGCAATAAAGCCAGCATGCTGTGACTATGGTTTGCACTTTTCTTGTGGTCCATAATCCGCTCAGGATGTTTCCAGTCAGAACCCAGACGTAAAAACATTCTGTTGTGAGGACAGCAGTTTACAGGCAAAGCAGTAAACCATACCTGCTGATGGTGAGTAAATTAACCACTACCTCGTTGTTTGGGACAATGCAATAAATCATTGGTAAGTGACCGCGTTTTACCTCCAATACCAATGTCCCGCACGGATGCTGGGTATTTTGGCGCCCTGTCTCACCATAGGGGAGGGTCTGTTGAGATGGTAAAATCCTCCAGCGACTGCTGCTGCTTATCCGCTCAATGTGTGATATTGCCATCAACCCCGTTGTCCCCCTCGTCATTCTCACTGCTCTCCGTCACCTGGTTCCCACCTTGGCTCACATTAGCTGCTGCGTCTTCCTGAGCCATATCAGTTGAGCAGACATTAGCTTCGCTGCTAGCACATATGTTAGCTTTGAGGCCTGTGCTAGTTAACATTACTTCTGCTCCTGCCGGTTACGTGTCTTTCCGAATAAAAAAGCTTGCGATTGCGGGTACATTATGAATCGTGGCAATGTGCCATGATTGTTCTTTTTTTAGTTTTCGCTTAGCACAACCGCTTAGCTGACGTCTGTCCATTTTGAATTAGTCTGATATGATAGATTGGGCGGCACTGTGTCACTGTGGAATGGACCAAGATCGGGGGAGGGTGTAGGGGGGCACTTACCAAATCACAATTATATTTCTTTATTTTTAAATACATAAATATTAGTGGTGGACATAGATTAATTTTTTAATCTAGATTAATCTCACTGTAATCTTGAAATTAATCTAGATTAAAATGGCTCATTTGAATTGTGCCGAAGGGTTTCAAGCATCTTCTGTTTCCAAAATGCATCACAAACTGTTTGAGAAAGCTGTTCTACTATGATAATGGGTGATGAAAATAAATCATGTTCAATAAGATGGCTGTCGGGGTATCAACAGTTACTGAAAGCTGTAGTTTATATTGTTTATTAGCACTTCTTTGTTCGTACACAAAGTGCTGTCCAGCAGCTGTCTGTGGACGTGTTGCTACAGTTAGTGTGAGTAAATACCGCACAATGGCCCTCATTTATCATTCTTGCGTAGAAACGGGCGTATTTTTGTGCGGGAGATTATGCTTACACTGTTCTCAGCGCCTGATTTATGAAGCTGTGCGTACCTTTGAAATCCAGGTGTACGCACCACCTGGTGTTGATAAATGCGGTGCCTGAAAACGTGCGTAATTTGAATGAAACGCCCCCAATTATTCAAGCTTCTGGAGGCTGCACCCAGGACTTCACGGCAGGGACTGACGGAATACGGCAAGAAATACATGGTTTGGAGCAGGAAATCCACAAGTTAAAACTACAGAAACAAAATATTATGTTGTTTTGGCAGATTTAAATAAAGATTAAATGTTTAGTTTCACTACTAGAGCCCCTACCCGGCATAAATGTTAAAAATATTGTGCATTGTAATAATAGGAGGTTTTTCATTTGGAAGCAATTTAATAATTTTTTATTCGATGATTTAAACTGGACACATTTTTAACAAAATGTTAAAAACGCTTAAAACTGGACACGAGCGGTCAGATGAGCCATAAACAGTTCAGGTCCAGCCGGAGAGCCAGTGCTGGAGTCAGGGGGACCACCGCGCGCTGTCAACCTCGCTGGAGCGGACCAGTGTGCGCTGTCAGCCCCAGAGGAGGATGCGCTCATCCCGGAGGAGCAGGGCTCGGGCCAAGAGCCTTTCGCTGAGCGTTTACTTTGATGAACGGAGGACATATACGGACAGATACGGGGCGGTGTCCCCCCAGCGTGCAAAGCAAGGCTTCATAATGTTTTGCGGCTTTGGGAAACAGCTCTGTGCTGTCCTGGGACTATTACGCACGGACACGGGTCTGGACGCGCACGGACTTGGATCTGACCATCCGCGGTGTAACTTTTCTTTTATGTTCAGAGTGAAACATTGTCCAAACACAATGATGAGCTGTACCACCTCTGTACCACCTGTTTGTGGAGCGCGTTTTTGTTTTGAACGCTGTTGGAGTTTTTGTCTGTTCCTAGAATTATAAATTGGCTACTTGTGCACCAAGAGACAGATTTAGCACTACCCCATCAAAGTCAAGTCCCAAATAAGCTCCAAATGAAAGAATGTTGCTCTGATAATAAGCTGCTCCATCACCTCCGGGACTGGGCTTTACGCACTGACCCAGGACTCAAACATGAACAGAGATCAGCATGCCAGAGTCCGGGGACGCGGGACCTCTAGCGGGGGTGTCGGTGTTCGCTGTGCGGTCATAATATAAAGTTTGTCTTATAATAAATGCAGGGTTTTGTGGGCGACATGTCTGTGCCCGCCTCACCTAAAGGGCGTGGGGCTGTGTCCATTTCGGCAGCCAGTCTCAGTGCTTCAAGCCATCCGCTCATGCTCTTCGTTGTTTTAACATTTTTTGCTTGTAGTCTTTTCATTTGAAGGTACGCATTTTACCCAAATAAAAGGCACCAAAAGCTACGATAAAATAGTCCAAATACAAATCAAAACATGATCTGACTGCTCAATAGGCTGTATACAGTCCGTGCTGCTCAAATATAAACACAAAAATTAATGTTTCAAACGTTGTTTCTCTTACAGTGGGTCATAATATATCATGTATTTTAGATTGTCAGTGCATTTTGTGCTGTTAGGAAATTAATTCTGCGCATTTCGGCTCTAACTCAAAACTTGCGTACATGTACACCACCTCCTGAGCTGGCGTAGGATTTGAGCGTGCCGTACGCCAACGTCCATATTGATAAATGTCAAAATCACCGTGGTTTTGGGCGTACGCCAGGTGTACGCTGGAAATTTGGTGTACGCACTTTTGATAAATGAGGGCCAATGTGTTTTTTAATCAACCGGCGTATCAATAACTAACCTGGCTAGTTGTAAACAAACAGCTGGCCGAGCGAGGTTGTTACTGGAACGCCGTCAACTCGGATGTGACGTCATTCCCAGCTCCGACCTCCGAGGTAAATGGAACGCAGCAACAGCTGCATCGATGTTAGCTCGTCACGTTTGATGTGGTAATTTCACAGTAGGCAGACACACAGGTTGGGAGACTTGTTCTCGCCCCCTACAGTGCAATTCGGCGCTAAAACATCAAGGTGAAAGTCATCATAGCTTGCATAATATAGACCCAGCTCCCAACCCAACTTTGAGAATAGATTAACGGCGATATTTAATACATATATATATTTATAAAATATGACAAATATTTTAAAGGTTTAGTCATTGTTTTAATGATTTGGTGCTCCCCATCAGCTGGTGCCTCTGGGCATTCACCCAGTGTCACATACAGTCTATGGTCACATATGGATAATCCGGCCCAGGTAAAGGCTAACCCAGCAGTCATGAGTGCTGAAACTTGTTCTGTCCTCTTTTTTATTTTCTTCTGTTAAATGTCTTTATTGTAAGTCGCTTTGGACAAAGCCTAACAGAGATTTTAACAAAACATTTCTTTACATAAAACATCTATTAATATGAACTCAGGTATGAATATGGGGTGAAAAATCTAAGTAAAACTATGGAATTTTAAAATGGAAAATGTGCAGGAACACTGGCATTGAAACCACAAAATGGCAAAGTCAAAAACGATGTAATCACCAGGTGCACTGTTAGATTAGAAGGAAAATACACTTGGCCCTGTATGTCACCACTCCCCAGCTTGATTTTATATATAACCTCTTTAAAGCTAGAGTGCAGGACTTTTACGTTTAAAGGACTGTCCGTTACTTTCAAGTCTTTGCTACACAGTGCTGATTAAACCTACCACAGGCCAGGTAAATCTCTCTGTATTTGAATTATATCAGAGTTTTAAAATGGTGTCTGGCGAACCATAATGATGTGTTTTATTCCAAGCTGAAGGCGGAGCAACGTAGGGTCAGTAGCAACTCAGTATGGCAGAGCCTGTCTTTAAGCATGTGTTGACAGTCTTGTGTAAATACTCTCACTGTCAGAAGGGAAGACAAAAGTTCTGCACTGCAGGTTTAAGGAAGTGCTCTGAATACTTTGAGAAGCCTGTATCTAGTTTTGACTTCTGACTTTTCTCTCTCAAGGTTTTGAGGTGATTACTGTTGTGGCCGAAGATCTTGACGACCCATACACTGACCATGCAGATATCCGCTACAGGATTATGAGTGAGGAGTCAGAAACTCCCCCTGACCTGTTTGCCATCAACTCAATCACTGGAGCCATCAGAGTTGCAGCCACTGGGCTGGACAGAGAGGTAAGGATTTTAAAATATAAGTCACCTGTCTTAGCGTGCTTTCAAACGTAAATGTTGGAATTATCTGTTTTTCAGACAAAGTCCAGTTTGATTTTGATTTAGTCCAGGTCTGTGTAAAAGCTTTCATGTGAGCTCTGGTGCACGTTTATGTCCTGGGTGGTGATGGTGCAGTGGATAAGACACATGACTTTGGTGTGGAACACATCCAATGTGTCATTGAGCAAGACACATAACCCCTACTTCCTTAAGAGGCGTACAAACAACCAGTGTTGCCTTATTAAAACCTTTTTCTTTTGAGATTAAACTGTTCCACATGGAAAGTAAATTCCTTTGATCGGCGTCGTTGAGCCAATCAGATTTCAGCAAAAACAAGGATTGGTCCAAGTTGGGAGGGGCCCCCCCGTATCCCCCCTCCACATTGAAAGTATTGGTTTGGCCCAGTCTGACAGACACAGGCAGTGTTCACTGCAGTGTCTGTCAGACTGGCCAATGTTGTAATGGATCTTTTAAAGTTGAATGAAACTGAAAAATAAAAACTCTTGAACACTGACCTTTTTGGTCTGAAATGGACCTGTCATGTCGGGATTGTCATTCAATAGTCCGCCCCTAATCTCCGCCATTACTTAAAGCCAATAAACACACATTTAATTTGTATAGTTAGGCATAGCCTAAAGTGAAATATTCCTTGATATTTGTTATATTTGTTATATTCTGACCCACTTAACTTTCTGCATTTCCTGGCTGTAATAAATAAATATGTAGATGTTGCCTTAACGTAGGCTATATATGATGATATACACATAAATATCGTTTATATTATTTTTATTTTCTTACTTATCACTGTTGGTACTCACCTCCAAAACACTATCTGCTCTCTGAAGGCAAAAAACAGGACTTGAGAAGGTGCCATCAAGCAACATCACAAAAAGCTAACCGTGATACATGTGGAAACGTATCTATGCTGTAGTACAAAGTACGGCCAAGGCTTATATAAAGGTTGTTAGTTTTGGTGTTTGGTCACAGGCATCATATTAAATAAAGAGTTATAAAAATACCACCTTTTTATCAGTGATGGGCAAATCGTTCAGCTCTTTACTGGAGCTTTGCAAAGTTTTACTCAGGAAACTGAAACACAGCTGAACGTGTGGCAGTCGTTTGTTAAGGACAAACCAGTGAGCTGAGAATTTAGTTGGATAAAGATAGCATACAGGCTGATATAACAAAGTTTTTCCCGATTGTGTACAGCACATACTGTGTATTTGCAATACCTAATTATTAAATAAAATATTTGGTCCTACTTCCAGATTTCAAAACATAAAAGAGCCGTAGAGAGTCGGGCTTGAGTGACACAGGAAGGGATTCAGTTCGTTCACCAAGAAAGTTTGTTCTTTTGAACAAAATCTTCATGAATGAACGAACACTACTTTCTTTCAGTCACATCAGGCTGGCATAGATTTGGGGTTTTATCCTCAGTTTGAAGGCTATGTCTTGCTATGGATTTCAAGTAACAGAAAACACACCTAAATCCTATGAAAAGACACATTTACTCTGAATGTATGCTGTCAGATGACAGCAAAATGTTTAAGCCTTCTAGTTGATGAGTTAATTCACTGTGTCTCTTCTAACAGAAAAACCACTGGTACACACTGGTGGTACAAGCGGCAGACATGAAGGGAGAAGGGCTGACTGGACGAGCGAAAGTAATCCTTACTGTCACAGATAGCAATGACAATGCTCCAGCCTTCACTCAGTCCTCTGTAAGTACAACATACTTGTAGCTGCAAATGTATTTTTTGCTAAACTCCTTCCACCAAAGAGCAACTGTTAAATCGTAGCTTAGCGACCCTAACAAGGCACAGCAGATTTGTTAAGCTGCAGAGTTCTCACCAACCTAAAGTGTCCACAGGGCTGTGGTTTGAAGGGTGATTATTTCTCAGGCAACAGCCTTTTTCCAGTCTTTGTTTTCTCCATTTTTCACTCCCACACCTTCAAACAGACTTTGCATTCTTCCAGTATACAGCAGCCATTGACGAAAATAAAGCAGATGCTCAGCTCCTTGTGATGTCAGTAACCGATGGTGACGAACCGCATACGCCAGCTTGGAACACCAAGTTCACAATTGTCAGTGGTGATCCTGGAGGAATTTTCACTGTGACAACAGGACGAAACAGAAATGAAGGAATCCTTTCTACTGCCAAGGTAGGAAGTAAACCAGGATTTCTCAAATAAACCACAACACTGAAGTTGTGAATTATCTGTCAATAAGTCATTTAATTTACAGATTACTTTCTGAGACCAATTTCTTAAATAACCCTCGATATTATGTAAAGAGTTCAAGTTGTAAACAAAGGTTTACAATGAATTTAAGTTTTAATGCTGTGCTTTGTTTCCATCCAACCAGGGTCTTGACTTTGAGAAGACCAGCAGGCACGTTCTGTTGGTTGCAGTGGAGAATGAGGTTCCTTTTGCTGTCCCTCTGCCCACTGCCACCGCCACAGTGGTGCTGAATGTGCTGGACGTCAACGAGGCTCCAGTCTTTGACCAAGCAGAGAAGGTTGTGTCAAAACCGGAGGACCTTGCAGTCGACAGTGATGTGGTGCAGTTCACCGCTTCTGACCCAGACACTGCACGCAACCAGAAAGTCAAGTAAGATCAAACCCTGATGTACCATGTTACTACACTGCTCAGAAAAATTAAGGTAGCACTTGAATCACACATCAGATCTTGATGAACGAAATAGTTTAAAGTTCAAAATCTTTTCATTTATCTGACGCTTTTATCCAAAGCGACTTACAATCGCTATACATGTCAGAGGTCCCACGCCTCTGGAGCAACGAGGGGTTAAGTGTCTTGCTCAGGGACACAGTGGGGATTGAACCCGGGTCTCTCACACCAAAGGCAGGCATCTTAACCATTGCGCCATCCCTTTTCTGTTCATTGTATAATTAATTGAGAACAAAACGACGTAACAGCGGTAATTAACAAAATCACCAACTGACTGACGGTTTAATTCAAAATTACACAGAAAATCAAAGTTTTTTAATCACAGGTAGCCCTTTTATGATATTTACATTGTCAACTTATCATAAGATATATGGACATGAGCCGTTCTCAATATTGCTCATTGTGTTAAATGCGTGTTTGTTTACATAAGAATGAGAAGATAACGTGTTACTGGGTGTTTTATTTGTTTATTTGTGAAATAAATTCTAGAAAGTGCTTGTGATTCATCAGACTAGCTGCAGCCTAAAAGCAGCTCTTGGCTCTGGAGAATATTCGGCAAATCTATTTTTGACGGATCAGCACAGAGCAGACCAATCAGGCAGGAAGTCAGACACAGGAAGAGCATAGAGAATCCAGTCAGTTTGAAAATAAACAAACAAAATAAAACACCCTGTAAAGAATCCTGATCATTTATCAACAATAAAATAAAAATTTAAAAAAGGCTGTTAGTCGGGTCGACCTGGTACCATGTACTGGAAAAGGGGCATAACAGATGTATTAAAGTTTATTTATATTTTTATTCATCTCGTTTCACCTACCTCACTTCCTTTCCTTTTTGTTCTCATCACTGATTCGCTCTTGCTGTCACCTCTCATTGAGCTGATTGAGTTCACCTATTTACACTTTATTTACTAAGACTACACTCCCTTTCACTCACTTGTTCACTTTCACATGGGGCAGCAGTTCTGGTAAGAGAAGTTTGCTTTACCCTTTAGTTTTATCCTTATTTCCTTGAGATGGACATGTGAGTTTAGTTTGTAATCTTATGAGAGTTTTCTTTCAGATTGAACAATTTGTGTGTCTTTTTTACCCAGCTGCAACATAATAAAATGATCAAATACCACACAGTAAAAAATTGGGGATATATAATGAAGCATGCAGGGTGAAACAGTAAACAGAGTAAAATATCAAATTTCCATCACAGAAGAAATAAACTATTTAACTACATAGCCTACTTAAAGATGGTAGGAGCACAAAAATCAAGGACAAATTACCAAATCAACAAAATCGGTCAGTAAAATTTGACAGTCAAAACGCCCTGCTTCTGAAACGCTCCCTGTGGGGCATTAAGCCAGGTCGCAGAGAGCTGTGCCGCGTGGTATAATTATAAAAAGGACAAATTCTCAGGTCAAAAATGTTGGGCGGGAAAACCTCTCTGCTTCTGAAACTCTTCCAGTGGGATTTGAAGCTGCACAGAAGTGTAGTTGTGTGGTTTAATTTTATTTATTGGATTTAGGGTATTTCAATTACATCAATAAAAAATCAGTTGCTCTTTGTAAGGATTTACTTGCGTTATCATGCTATTATATCATGAGTTGGCATAAAATGTTCATAATTTGACAATGATTTTGTTTATTTTGTTGTAATCATCTCATTTGCATTTACATTTTTCTTTGATTATCTTGCTCATGTCCAGGTACAGAATACTCAGAGACCCTGCAGGCTGGCTGAAGGTGGCCAAAGATACGGGTGTGATTAAGGTGAAATTCACCATGGACAGAGAGTCCTCCTTCGTCAAGGACGATAAATACACAGCACTCATTGGTGCATATGACGATGGTAGGTGGGAGGCAAGACTTGTCCAAAAAAAAGTTATCTGAATAAGGATTCATCTTGCTGTGATTGTGTATTTTGTTCGTCTGATGTGTGTATGTCTGTTCTCTCACCAGATGAAGTCCCAGCCACAGGAACTGGTACTCTAGTGATCCATCTTATCGATGTCAATGACAATGCACCCACCATTAAGGAACGTAAGATCAAGGTGCATCTTTTCTCCCAAACACTTCAGTCGTTATGTTTTAAAGCAAATTTAATGCAAAGAAAATTTAAAATTGACATGTTTTGGGCAGAGAACTTGTATTATGTGATTTTGTTATTTGAAATAAACTAATATTCAAAATATTACAAAATTTTGATAAATCAATAATTAAATACTAACTTCAGAGGTAAAAGTAAACAAAGGCCACGGTGTGCAGTAATGTGAAGATCATAAACAAAGACTTAAATCAGACATTGTTTTCCCAGGTGTGTAACAAGGACTCTGCTCCTCAGCTGCTATCAGTAACAGATGAAGACGGACCGGGCTTTGGTGCTCCTTACAACGTCTCATTACAGGGCCTCTCAAAGAACAATTGGACTGTTGGGATGAACAATCAAAGTATGTTGTTTTGAGCTTTAATGAGGGGGGGGTGGAGAAGGGAGAGAGAAGCAGACCAACATAAAATAACTGGACATAATAATGATGCAAATTACAAATAATTTTTCTCCAAACAGCATCTCCATGAGAATATGGTTGAAATTAGACAAAATGACTCAGTGAAGTTTTTTTTCCTTTTTGTTGCAGATTTTATCAATCTGACTTTAGCCACTGAGCTGGCCAGTGGAGAGTACACCGTGGTCCTGAGGGTTTCAGATTGTATGGGCCTGGAGCAGTACAGCACCATCCAGGCCACAGTGTGGGACTGTGATTCAGGCCACAGTTGGGAAGTGATGTCCTGCAATGGGCTTTGGCCAGGACGCATCAACATGCTGGCTTTCCTGGAAGTACTGGCAGGCATCGTGTTGCTGTTCAGTAAGTCTGATATTTGATTTTAATTCATAATGAAAAGATGCTTATCATAATTCCAGGGAAAAGAGATGTGAAGAAATTATAAGAGGTCATCACAACTATGGTTAGAACCCATATAAGATACTTCTAGTTCAGGAGGACCCAATGAAAACCTGAGACTGTGCAACTAAAGTGCTGTCAACGTGGTCTGTAGGACACTGCGTTCAAATAGTGTGTGCATCATTAGTGATGAAGGAACTTGTCACCCAGTACAACAGTGTTGCTCACTAATGTGTTTTAAGAGTTTTTAGATTTCATCTTTTAGCACAGAGGAAGACGATATGATACAACACACAATACATGTTAATTAGACAATTCATTGTTCGTTTTGGTCTTTAGTAACAATATGAAAACCTCTGATTTTTTTTTTTTTTAAATGAGTTCAGTAGTGATCATGGTGACCTCTCTCTGCATCTCTGTTGTATGTTCAGTGGTGGTGTTGCTGCTGGTGAAGTTTGTGAGAGATAGAGTCTTTACTGGAGGAAGACGTAGTAAAGACGACATCAGGAATGAACTGTGATGAGGAAATCAGGCTGTCGGAGTCAAAACATTTCTTCTGGAAAGCATTTTCTGAGTTTATCTGAGCTGCAAGCCCTTTTTATTATTTTAATTTCCTGCTTAAGCTTTTATCTGCAGATTTTGTAAAATTTTATTTTTGTATTGATTGCTATGTCACACTCTGCCTGTCAGCCATACCTTGTTTTGCACTTTTGAGTTTAGCTTATTGTCTGTCTTATAGTATGTTGAGTTTTGGGTTCTGTCCTGTCTAGTGCCTGGTGTCCGGTATCTGTTATATAGTCCGTGTTTTGAGTTTCAGTCATTTCTTGTGTCCAGTTACTCTGTGTGCTTGTGCTGGTTGGTCTGTTACTGTCTGTGTGTCTGGTTTTGGGGTTATCTGTCTGCTGGTGTTTAGTAGTGGTTTGGTATTTTCCTGATTTCAGTTCTGTTCCAGTTTCATGTATTAGTTCTGAACCTTCATGCTTGAGTTCTGTATGCTTGTCTATTTATGTTCTCTGCCAGCTTCATTAATTAATCTGATTTTGTTCATTCTGCTCCAGTCTCTAGCCTTTATTATTCATCCACATCTTACTTAGTATCTGTCCTGCCTTGTATCTTAGTTCTTTGTCCTGTACCCTAGTTCGTGTCTTAGTGTTTACTCCTGGTCTTGTGTTCAATGTTTAGCTTTGTGTGTACCCTTGTTCATTTACTGGTTCTGTTCAGCTCTCTTGTACCGGTCTGTCATTTGTTATAGATTGTTCCCTCCATCTCAGCCCTGTGTCTTAGCTCCTAGCTTTGTGTCTCAGGTCATGTCTTAGTGTTATTTTGCCCATGTCTATCTGAGTTCTGTTTTACCTTAGCTTCTGTCTGTTTTCCCTGTTGGGTTTGTGGTGATCTGTCTGCTTGTGTCTTCAGTTTATATTTCTATCAGTCTATCAGTTTATATTTCCTCCTCTGGTCTGTTATGTGTTCAGTAACCTGTGTTTTGTCTGTTCCCCCAGTTGTCACTTTGTCTGCCTGTGTCTCTCTGTTTTTCCCTGCTGTCGCTGTCTCGTTAGCCTCGTGCTCCTCACCTGTATTACTTTCTCCCAGCTCGTTAACCCAGGTGTGCATATGTACTTGGCTGTGCCCGGTTATTGTCTGTCGTGTGTAGTCACTCTGTTCCTGTCATCAGCCTTACTCGCGTGTCTCCCTGTTACTCTGCTCATTTTTGGATTCTAGTTTTCAGCCTTTTGGATTTCTGTTGGACAGCCTGTGTTTTTGGACTCAGTCAATCAGCCACTCTGTTTGTAAGTGTGCTGGCCTTTCGTTGTATTAAACTATTGAACTGTACCTGCACCTCTCTATGTGTCCTGCATTTGGGTCCCACTACCTGCTTCACCACACCACCCCTGAAACGTAACATGCTATGAGTTTGTCTTATTGATCTTGTGTTTTTTTTCTCTCTGTGAATGACTTGTGTGATGTACATTGTTAAGTACTCTACAAATAAACTTCTGCTATGATAAAGAAGGGGGGCAGAGGGGCTGATCAGGTAGATTCAGACAGAGGTTAGTCCTGATTCATTTGTGTTGCAGCTCAATCGAACTTCTATCAAACAGTTAAAATTAATCAAGGCACAAAGTCAGGAACAGAAAACATTTCCAGTCATGAAATGGAGGCACATATCTTAGTCAGCTGCAGTTAAGCAGCGTTGCTGGTCAGACACTCTGTTAAAGTTAGAGCCAAGTCTGATATTTACCAACTTGACCTATTTTAACATCAGTAGATCAGATGGTTGTAGTGAAAGCATCACCTCTGCACAATAGATTTTCTGGATCAAAGCCCAGTGGAAGTTAAGTCGATGCCTTACTGATGAGTTATAGTGAGTAGTTACTGGGTGGTTATTAAATAAGATCCTCTATCACAGTGACTGTATCTTGACAATAACTTAATAAAATGTGTATTAATATCATTGATGTATTGTAAGAAGCCCTTTGGCAGTTTTAGTGTTTCAACTACTTCAACAGCCACTTTTCAGAGGCCAAACGATGTTTTTTAATTAGCCTAAATATATAATAAATTGTAGGCTGAAGATGGATGTAGCTCCAGAGCCCAAATGAAAAGGAAATAAACTAAAAAAGCATCAGTCTTGCTGTTTTATTGCAGATATTGTAACCTTTGTTGTTGCTCACTGGACACGCACACAGATGGTTGCAGATGTGTTATTTTGCTAATGTATTGTACTTTACATTATTTGTTTGTAGAGTTTGTGCTTCAATTAAATGCCATTATTTTGTGTTTCTGTTTGAGGAATGCAATTTAAAATGATCAAGGTGACATCCAGGTAGCCAGCAAATGCCACGTAACCCTCTGAGGGTGTGGTCAGTGAGTTATCAAATGCTTTTTTTAATGTTAGATTAGTGTGTGTTGACATCTCTCACTTTGTCAAACATGTTTTGCTGTTGCCTCCAAAGGTACTTTAATGCAAACGCTTTGTTAAGTTTGAATTCTTCATAAAGTTATCTTAATACAATTATGGTTTGGTGAATGTTTATTTATTTATTTAAATGGAATTAGTCTTTCACTTGTTAACCATTATCCAAATCAAGCTAGGCATATAATATATTCAAACATCATAGCTAAACAAATATCTTTAACAACTAATAGCATATTCATAAGAACAGAAATAATTATGTTTGAGCTTTTTTATTTATTTTTTTTTTACATATACAGACCTTTTCTTAAAGCCCCTGGCTGGATGGATGTTTGATGGAAACATTTGCTTTTGTTGCTTGTTGCTTTGTTTTTAATGTTTTGTGAGTGTACAGTTTTCTCCTCCTTATTCTTCCCCTGCTTCCTTGAATTGTAACCGGGCAGATCATTATCACCATCATTTGACCGCAATTGTCGCACACCAAAATATCTGCTAGCTTGGTCGCTTACTTTACTTTATTTCAATTTTATTAAAAACAATAAAATAAACACAATTTTAATTGTATTTAAATATAAAACAAACATACATTTAAGATCCCAAAGGTTGCAGCAAAGGTTGAGGGTGGGAACATTAATGGTCGCCTATTAACTTTTTGACCATTATGAGTATACCAGGGCACAAACTCAGACACACTACCAGTCTTTCTGGCATCAGATGTCCAGACAGTCAGGAGCTGAAAAGGATGGATGGATGAAGAAGGTGCTCTTTTCTCATGCAGTAATTAATAAGCTTAAGCTTGTGGCGTTTTACACTGTCATACAGGGTAAAGGTTAAGCGGGTATAGTTAATGGATGGGTGGATATTATTTTTATACTAAACCAGGTGTGTTCAGCGTTGGTTTACCTGGCTGGTGCTTATAAAATATCCACCGTGTCTGCATCTTTTAACGTCAAACCGATTTATAGTCGACAAAACACCACGGTTGTATTTTAGCGTTCTGTAACATTACTTCATCAACTCGAATTATTCACCTGTCACCTGCTCCCCTCCCCTCTGAGTACACACACCCTCAGTGACCCATCCCTTACACAAAGCCGTCTTTGAGGAAACTGAGCTGCTGTCGTCTTCTTGCGCTCCAGATGCTGCTTAAAGTTAATTATGTTCGATTACTATTTCTTATTTCATAAGCTATTTGGGATTTGGGGGTAATGCATATATAATAGTTTTTTAAAATTAAGTATTACATTTTAAAAGTTCAGTAAATCAATAATGTTTCCTAAATCAGTGAGTAATTAAGTAATTGTGATTATGATTTTTGCCATAATCGAGCAGTCCTACATGAACATTTCATTTAATTCATTTAATTCAGGTAATGTGAAACTGCACCTCTTGCTTTTTTCTGTACAGGTTAAACTGTCATTCAATACAGTTTTTTTCATTTTTATCTCTTGCTACAGTTTTTCTCAATTGTTTAAACACTATAATCAGGCTATTGAACTATCATTTAAAAACCATAACCATTTTTCAAAAAGCACACCCATTTCTCTAAACTCTACCCACAAATCCCTTCATTTCTCATTGCCTACACCATGTGGTCTTTGAGAAAACACTACATTTAATATTGTTCACTCAAGTCAGCACAGGTTGAGCTCAATTAGAAAGCAGGTGGATACACTAACAGTCAAAATTGATAACACATGTGAGAAATACATTATAAGGTGCTGATTTTTAGGATTTCACTGTAAATTAACTTGTGAGAAATTAGCATTGGTCACAGGGTTTTATTCCTAATCAAAGGGTTATCTGACTCACAATAAACGTCTGCTGACATGTAGGTGAGAGTTTATTTTAACAGACTAATCAAGAGGTAGGGACACAACTTTGATGCCACATACATTTGCACTCTTCACATACGACACAATGTCCACAGCCCTGCTCAGCACGAAGGCAGAGCTGACAGCTCTGACATGGGTATGACTACTAGCAGAAGTATGTAAAGTAACCATTTACACTGATTTGGAAAAATACACATGGAAATTATAATGTTTTGGCGTTCCATATGGAAGGCCAGAGGCTTCAAAACACATGGTTCACCTATGCAACATTGTGAGCAGGTGAAAGTACTAATTTCAGCTATGATGCTGTCAAAAGAGATTGCCATAATTAAAGCCAAGCACACAGAGGGGACTCATCACAGGTTGCAAGAGGTAATAATCCTGCAACCTTTAAAGCAACCTTTGACCTAGAAAACTATTTTGGTTACATATTTCTGAATTAACCTCTGAAATAACAAGAAAGCATTTGAGTGAGTTGTAAGACTCAATAACTGAAAGCACAAAAACTGCTTTCAGAAAAAACAAAAAGGACAAAAGATTGTGGAGAAAGTCACAATGACTTGTTTTATTAGCCAAGTCTGAATTAATTATTAACGACTTATGATAATCAACTGCACGTGGAATTGATCATTGTGTAAAAATGAGAGGCACATGAAAATGATTGAATTGAGTAAATTAATCAAAAGCTAGATACATAATGTCTTAAAACAATACCAGGAAAGAGTTGCATTTGCAACTCTTATAGCCCAAATTTCGGCATTTGACAATTTACTATATAAACATGTTTAAACAAGGTAAAAGACAAATGTAACATTAAATCATTTAAAAATAAATAAGCAAATGGATTGAAATTGTCAATCAGAATAAAAAGGCAGACAGAATTGTGTGAAGGAGTGATAAACCTTAAGGAATGATTGAAAGAGTGAATGAAGAGCTATGCTAACAATGCATTTGTGTTTAACCTAACCTTTGACTGAATGCATTACAAGTAACAAATAAGAGATTGTGAATGGAAGAAACTAACCTAGCATGGCATGAATTTGCTACTAAATATCTGATGATTTTGCTTGTATTAAAAGCATCTGCATAAAGAATTGTCTTCAAACATGCCAGAAATTGACATAAGATTCATGCAACCAGTGTCTAATGCGTGTCGAGAGTTGTATTTCATTTTGTGACTATGCAGGAGATTGAGAGAGTGGAAGCAGCTCAACCTAATGGTCAGTGCATACGAGAGAAAGAGAGCTGCAGAGGAAAGAGTTCAACAGACCCACTTCCTGAAAGTGAGCGGCAGGAAACAACAGGGCGCGACCACAATGACCTCAAAGACAGCGGAAGCAACATCATTGATCACAGCATCATGCTAGACAGACTGAGGCACTGGGTGGGGATCTCTGGTACTACCCTAGAATGGTTTTCATCCTACCTGTCAAATAGGAAGTTTTGCGTGTCTGTAAAAAACTATAGCTCTTCTTTCTGTCCAGTTAAATATGGTGTGCCTCAGGGATCGGTGTTAGGACCCATTTTGTTTTCCTTGTATCTGCTTCGCTTGGGCATATTATCCATGAACATGGTATTTCTTTTCATATTTAAGCTGATGACACTCGAATGTACTTGCCCGTCAGATCCACTGACCCTGAAATGCTGAGTTCACTTACCGACTGCCTTTGTGAAGTTAAAAAATGGATGTCAAATAATTTCCTCCAGCAGAACTCAGACAAAACAGAAATCCTGGTCATTGGGTCCCAGCAGATGGCAAAACAAATACTACCATCTTCTGGTTCCCTATTGATCACTTTTAAAGCTCTTCATGGCCTCTCGTCTTGTTATATTTCTGACAACGATGGAGTACGACCTTTGACATCGCTGAGTGATGAAATCATTAATGCATGAAGATGTGATTTTGTATCACCTTTATTCATTACATGCATTGCTTATGGGAGACAGTGTTTTGGGAATAAACTGATTAAGTTTTGACGCAAGGAGCGTCGACGGGGGAATTTGTGAGTAATAAAGAAGTATTATGTGCAGAAGTGGTTGCTATATTAGAGGAACTCTAAAGTACAACATTCTTGCCTTTTCATAATCTGAGCCAGTGGAAGCATGTAAATGTTAAACAAAAGAGGTCCCAGAATGGAGCCTTGAGGAACTCCACATGTCATTTTTGTCAGCTCAGATGTGTAGTTACCTATAGACACAAAGTAGTCCCTGTCCTTTAAGTAGGATTCAAACCAGTTTAGTACTGTGCCAGAAAGTCCAACCCAGTTTTCAAGTCTGTCTAGTAATATGTTGTGGTCAACCGTGTCGAATGCAGCACTGAGATCCAATAATACTAAGACTGAAATTCTGCCACTGTCAGTGTTTAAATGGATGTCATTGAAGACCTTAACTAGAGCCGTCTCAGTGCTGTGGTGTGGTCGAAAACCTGACTGGAAGACATCAAAACAGTTATTTAGTGCCAAAAGCACTAAGCTGTTGAAAACAGTCTTTTCAATTATTTTACTTAAAATGGGAGATTTGATATGGGCCTGTAATTGTTCATTAGTGAACTGTCTAGATTGCTCTTTTTTAAGAGTGGCTTAATGACTGCAGTTTTCAGGGCCTGTGGGAAAAAAACCTGAGAGGAGAGACATGTTGACAATTTGTAGTAAATCTGAGGCCATGCATTTAGACACCTTTTTGAAAAAACCTGTTGGCAGAATATCAAGGCAGCATGAGGAGGATTTCAGATGTTGTATTATGTCCTCCAGGTTTTTATGGTTAATAGAATCAAATTGTCTCATGCTATATGAATTGTTTTTAAGTGGACACAGGGACAGGACATATGCTGTACCTGACATGGAGCCGCTGATTGCTTGTCTAATTGTTTGAATTTTGTCTGCAAAGAAGGAAGCAAATTCATTGCAGGCCCTGGTGGATAGAAGGTCAGAGGCTACAGACACAGGAGGGTTGGTTAGCCTGTCGACAGTAGCAAACAGGGCATGTGCATTATTAGTGTTTTTGGTGATGATGTCAGAGAAGAAGGACCGCCTTGCGTTTCTCAGCTCTAAATTATAAATGCGAAGTCTCTCTTTATAGACGTCATAATGAATCTGGAGATTTGTTTTCTGCCACCTGCGTTCAGCTTTTCGACACTCTCTTTTTTGAGTTATAACCAGCGTGGTATTTCTCCATGGAGTTCTTCTCTTACCAGAGACCACCTTCACCTTGGCTGGTGCAATGGCATCAATAACATTTGTAATTTTAGAACTGAAATTATCCACAAGCTCATTGACTGAGACCTGTGGCGGGGCAGGTGTCGGGGAGAAAGCCTCAATAAATTCTCTGTGTTCTCTGTGATATGCCGTTTTGTGATCACCTCTGTTTTAACATTTGCGTGCACGCAGATAGCACTCTCAAAGAAAACACAGGAATGATCAGAGAGAGCAACATCAGTCACCACAACCTTGGGAATGTCCAGACCCTTGGAGATGACCAAGTCCAAAGTGTGCCCCTTATTGTGCGTGGGCTCCGTCACATGTTGAGTCAGTCCATAATTATCAAGAACACAGAACAGTTCTTTAGTCCCTCTGTCCTGGGGGTTGTCGACATGGATGTTAAAATCACCAACAATAAGCACACAGTCAAAGTCAACACAGATTATAGACAGCAGTTCACCAAAGTCATCAAAAAAGTTTGCACAGTATTTAGGGGGCCTGTAGATATTTAGAAAAGTAGCTCTAGAAGAGGAATTCAGCTGAAGAGCCACATATTCAATGACATAATGACTTCTTTCTCTGAACTTTGATAACATGGAAAGAACCCGGAACTCTGAAGTGCAATGACGCAGTTTAGAAGTAGACCGGAAGTCAATGTGGCATTGAGTAGAGGGGCGTATTAAAAGCCGAGGGAGAGATTGTTGGAGCAGACATTTTTCCTGCATCTGCAGAGCAGGGACAATTTCTCTGGCAACACCTTGGTTCGTCTCTTTAAAGATTTAAAACAATATAAGAAAATCATTTAGACTTCTATTGAGTTAATTGATTATTTAAATTCTGAAATATTGTGATCTAAATTGTGTTTAGGATCCTTCTATTCATATTTTGTAATCATTGTTTGATCATTTATTTACTCGCTTATCATTTTTACATGCACAATAAAAATCATTGCATTAAGTTTATTCATTCCTTTTTATGTGTTTTTGATTATTATCTGGGAAACACAGTCAGATAAAAAGGACAGACATTTTTTACTCACAGTCCGTCCCTGTCCTGCAGAGAGCTTTGTACTGTGTAATAGTAATGTTACAGGACTTTTTGGCGTCTGTCATGTCTCACCATTTTGTATTAGGCGAGGATTTAGTTCTTCCTTCCTCTGGTTTTTAGAGATCTGTTGGGTGGTTTCAAGGCTGATTTTATACCAGTAGCAGCCATTTTGATGATGATGTTGAACAACATTGTTGGAACCTTAACTCCAACCGGTGATTTAAAATCAGATCTTACTTCAACAAATATGAAAATAAGTGTTGTCAGTATTAGACAGTGGGAGACAAAGTATTCAGATCCTTAGCTTACTGCACTGTAAAAATGCTTTCCAACAAGTAGCCTAAATGTCATTGAAAATAGTGTCTAAGTAAAAGTATAATCATGAAAATGTACTTGACGTATTCAAAGAAAAAGCATTCAATGCAGAAAAATGTCCCCGTTTGATAATTTCCCTGGAGTTTGGAGCAGAAGTAGAAAGTGGCATGAAAATTTGTACTTAAGCGAAGTATTTGACTAAATGTACTTAGTTACTGTCCACAACTGGTTTTAGAATATAGAGTGTAGACAATTTTGCTGTGTGTGTGTGTGTGTGTGTGTGTGTGTGTGTGTGTGTGTGTGTGTGTGTGTGTGTGTGTGTGTGTGTGTGTGTGTGTGTAGAGAAAGAGAAAAAAAGAGAGGGGAAGTTGGTTGGAGATCATCACATACAGAAAGGTGACAGAACACAGATATAGATCATTTCTTGTTAAGAGGAATTCATTTAATGCCTGCAGTATATCTGTTAGCAATTCATAAACAGGAAGTAACAGAAACTACTGGTATCTGTCTTTTGAAGCCACGACAAGACTTAGTGAAGGAATATACTTAACAATAATAATAAAAATTAATTTCACTGTTTTTCTTTGACTTTCATTGCGAGGAATATTGAAAGAGGATTTGCAGATAAATGGGGACCGTTGGCTTCGCGTTGTTGGCAATTTTGATTGTCGTTTTTAAGGTGAGATTTCCTGCTGTCTTTTTAATTCAACACTAACTTCCAAACAGCTTCCAGTCATTCAGTCCCTCAGTGTGCAACTTAAAATAACTGGTGGTTAATGCAGTAACTCATTTACTTAATATACAACACTATTTGGATGTTTTTGGAAAACTTTGTTACTGACATTTTCGCTAATTCGTTTATGCAGCAACCGGCTTCTTATTTCAGTAAAATCTAATTTTTATTAGATTCTGCATTGAATTTAAGTGAACAGAAATAGGTGGATGGGCAGGGTGTTAATGGCAAAATGAAATTTTAAAATGTGCTGCTTCATCTATGTAATAAAACTGAACTGAACATGTGATTAAAAATAATGTGTCCATAAATGTGTTAAACCCCTAACACACAAGGCAGCTTAAAGTTGCCGTTTAGTCGACCTTCCCTTCTGTTCAGTCCTGGTGAAAAGGGCCGTCACTGTCTATATTGGCAGCGGTTTGAGATTTCTATATTGAAAAACCAAAAAGATATTGACAATTGAAATGGATCATACTGCACTTTTACGACGGTCCTTCTTCTTTGGTCATTTTGAGTTGATCAAAACTGCGAAAAGTGATCTACTTAAATTAGCTCTCCAAAATCCCAAAACTGGGAGAATCAGAGGCTTTTAAACGGAGCTATTGAAGGTAACAACCACGAAAACCAACAAATGTTAAACATTAAACTGACTTCATCCCGGTCACAAACAAGACATCTGAAGACCTCCCCTTATCTTAGTACTTGTGATGTCCACGTTTCACATTTCTTTTTGTGTGCACAATTTAAAAACCAAATTTAAAGACTAATAAAATAAATATTGACAAGACCCAGACTGAGAAGGGTTTGTTTTTTGATTGATTTCACCATTTCCTAAACATCTGGATTATGATTCATTAAAATGCTGTTTTTCTTCTCTGAGGCCTCAGATTTAGTGACAGCTGAGGAGCCAACATGTTTACCTGTATTCGGGTCAGAAATGGTCATTTTCAAAGTGACCAGAAAGCACCTGATGCCGGGCACAAGACTGGGCAAAGGTAAGAACCGACCAGGGAGCTGTTCTCTCACTCGTCTGCTAAAGCACACACACTGTTCATTTCCAATATTCATTATCTTTATATCAGGAAATAATTTGTACAGGTTACAGTTTACTGGAAGGGGTTATATATTCTGTTTTCACTATACTATAACTTTGAAAAATAGATTAAATTTAGAAATGACTGTATTTTGTATGTTTATCAGGTCTTGAAAGTTACTCTTTTTTTTTTAAAAGTAAGATAAGTCTGCTACCCTTCTTCAGCTGTCTCAGCACAATATCTATCTGCCTTCTGTGGTGTGGTCTAGGGTTACGTGCAGGGCTTACTTGTGTAATGTGTGAATTTCATCAGGGTAATATTATCTCAAATCAAACACTGCCGTTGAGCACCAACCAGAAAAGATCAGCGCAGGATTTGACTGCTTCTTCTTAACGGTGAATTGTAACAGAGAGGATTATTATTGCTGACACACTAGGTTTTTGTGTGATTGTCACATTTCTGCGTGTGTAAGGCTATGTAACACCCCAACTAGTTCAGAATTGACAAACCAGTGTATACAAATAAGCGGGCAACAATACGACACGCTGTGAAAAATAAAACCTCAAGATTATTTTTAAAAAAATAGACATACAAAGGGATTAAACCAGGCTGAAGCTAAGATAGTTAAAAAGTTAGTTCAAATGGGTGAAACTCAGGGTCAGTTAAATGGCAATGCAGCTCTTCTTGGCTGGGTGTGCTCAACTTCGTTTTCCTGCATGGGCGAAGCCAAACATGACAAGAACGGGTCTGCTGTTTGTCACAGGCTGGTCGGTTGTGGCCTCCTCACTGCTTGGGGCCTCTGGAAACTCTAAGTAGCGGTGGCTCTGCACTGGCAGCTCCCCAGACCACAAACCAGCTGTGTGCCACACTCTTTCAAAGATCATCAGCCTCAGCACACTGCACACAGAAGACCTTAAACAACATCAATTTATAAAACGTTCCATACAACAGACACTGCCAACAGCCCACATAATTATATCTACACCCAGGGAAGAAGACATTCAAAAATCACAATTCTGCATACCTGCACACAGGAGACAAGCAGAAAACTCTAAGCCTAGTGTTTGGCTGGTTAAATAGCTTGCAGATGCAGGTCATGCCCAAGCACACCAGTCTGCCATCAGCCTACGCATTCAATTAACCCAACTGAAAAAACCACACCCACCAAATGCACACTCACACTGGTGGATGCTTGGTCTCGATTAGCTGGTTGATTAGCTGGGTTTTGGCTGTTTTAGTAGTATGTTCCTGGAGAAGTATGATCAGCTGCTGATGTTGGATACTATTGAAATCACAAGCTAAAAATTAAAAACCAATAGTTGGGCTTTCAGGCCAGATGGTTTTAACCAACTACACAACAAATAGAACATATAAAACGTCCGATTCTGATCGAGTCTGAAACAATGCGATCGGGCCCGATTTCCGATCTCGTGATCGGATCTGGACATCCCTAGTTGGGACATTGTGTTTGATTTGCGTTTGATGTACAGGCAGTTTCCTTTTCACATCATGGCAGTTGAATTTGGATGTTGTCAGGTTTTTGTGGTCTCTGCAAGCTGGTGTCTTGGTGAAGAAAAGGTTTGGGGCTAGGCCAGCTAAAAACGTTGTTCCTTATTTTACTGTAAAATTAGCTGTATTTACTAAAAACTTCACATTATTTTATATATTTTGTCTTAAAGTCTTAAAATTCACCATCAGAACTTCACAATGTCTAGTTAAATATTTTTAAAGATCAAACTGCATAAATTTACACTATTAAAACTTCAGAAGGACAAATTACATTTTTACACATTTTCTGGTTACACAGTCACAATCAATCACTTACCTCTTAAAAACCAGAAACTAGAAATTTATGGGAAACCAGTCTGTGAACCAGTTTTCTGTAGTTACACAACCTTTGACAGTCTTTGAACAGTCTTGAACTCAACGCCTCCTTTCATGTTTTTACATAAATTTACCTCCTCTCTTCTATGTTTCTCATGTGAACTCACACTGTTTACTGCGTGATTACTTGTCAGCATATACGCCCCCCACGTTGACTCCAAAACTTTATCCACTTCATATACGCTCAGGAATGTTCTCATTACACACAGAGAAAAAATCTCCATACAGAGAGAGCTTAAAACTTAACACATCAAGACCCAAAATAAATAGTGTTTTGTAATGCATATTAGGGATCCAATCTGATTCTGATATTAAACCTTAAAACACATCGAGAGGTTTTTTTAAAACTTACATAGAAATCATGGCCAATTTAGGGGATTAAACAAACATGGTTTAGAGTACGCTTTAGTGTCTCTATCCTGTAGCTTAAAACATTACAGTTTTTTTACATTCTCTAGGACACATTTCCCAATACTTAGGTCATTTTTTCAAAACTCTTCACACAGTGAGCACAAAAGAAGGATATGTGGGCCAAACTGGGGATCAGTTATCATTGCTTTGGCACAAAATGCATTCAATGACAACATCTTTCTTTAAAAAAATGTTAAACTTAAGTTCAAAACAATAACATAACATAAAACTGAATAAGACAGCAATTTGCTATAATTCTACTGTAATATTTTAATGAAATATATTGTAAATCCTAAAATTAAATGCCATAAAAACAGTTGGACAATTGGACCAACCACAGCTGATTCTCATTGTAGATGAACATCTACACAGGTGTTACTCTTTCAATTTCATTACTAAAGGAGACAACTGCTGAGGAGTAGTTTTGCATTGTGATGTAAACATGGACCCAGCCAGAAATAGAGAAGTGGCTGAAAGAGGAAGAAGAGTGGCTGGGACAGGGTGAGGAATACGTATGCGTGGTGGAAGAATAAGAGGAAGATCAAGAGCTGTAGTCTCAGGTGAGATCAGAGCTACTGTAATTGATCATGTAGTTGTCAGGGTTGCGTGTAGAGAGGTGTAGGACCCAAACGCAGGACACGGAGTGGAGCAGGTATAGTTCAAGGTTTATTAAAGTAACAAAAGGCGAGCACACTTACTAAGTGACTGAGAATCTCCCAGAGAATAATAGTCCACCAAAACAGAAAATCCAACAGGGTAGAGACAAGGCAGGCACAGAGCAACACATGACAGCGCGTCAACACCCAACAATGACCGGACAGGGAATGAACAGAAACACCAAACATTTAAACACAGGGACTAACGAGCAGGGCGGGAGCAACACAGGTGAGTGGGATCAGGGCTAACGAGGCAGGCAGAAAGACAGCAGGGGGAAAGAGAGAGACACTCACAGATGCAAAACACAAGACCATACATTAACTGGAACACAAAGTATTTAGTGGACAAGTGAGCAGAGGAATACTGGGGGAACAGACATAAGCAAACAGATCGCAAATAACCACGAACAAGGAACACAGACTGAAGCAAAGATAACACAAAACCTAGAGCAGACATGGGCAAAATAACACAGAAGTATACGGATCTGAAGTAAACACATAGACATGAACTGAGACACAGAATTAACAGAACACAAGACCAGGAACATGACAACTGACTAACAGGACGGAGTAAGAACAGAGACGGGGCCGACTGGAAAACAGGACTGGAAACTAAGACATGGAACCAACACACAGACTAAATAACAGAATAATGAAACTAGAAAAGCAATTTCTGAAGAAATTGCGGTGTGAATGCTGTCTGCTGAATGGCTTGAGCTACGCTGAAATGCTGGCTTGAAAAAAGTTGAACAGTAGAAATGTATGAAAGATGTGGAAGGTTTTGTTTAAAAGCTGACGCCACACTGAACTGCTGTCTTGAACAAATTTGAATAGTAGAAATGTATGAAAGATGTGGAAAGTTTTGTTGAAAAGCTGACGCTACACTGAATTGCTGGCTTTAATGTGCAGAAAGTAGCTGAAGGACTATGAAATCTTGGAAACATGGGAAATGTTCTAAAGAATATGAATAAGATTTTAAAGTCACTTCAAACTGCCCTGATAAATGTAGAACATTTTACGGTTTGAATGTAGTCTTTAGCTGAAAGACATGAAGAAGTTGAAGAAATGTGAGAAATTCCCCCAAGTTTTGAGAAGATATGACCTGAAATATTTAGAAAAGGGTATGAAAGGTGACATAAGCGTATCAACTCCAACTGGAGGTCCTGGGTGAGCAGAATGACTCCACAGTGTGGAGTTGCACAGACTGATGGAGATGGGTGCAGCTGGCCTCTTGCTGGAATACTGGCCCATCTCCACTGTCTTCAGAGCATTGAGTTCCAAATTGATCTGGCTGCTCCAGGACCCCAGATGGTCAATCTCCCAACTGTGGGGACACTGATTGTGAGGCCCTACCTTACAGTTTGATGTAGTTATAATGTTACACTGGTTTGAGAGTGGGGGATGTGTTGACTTGCGGTCAAAGACTTGTGAGCATCTCTGCAGGACCCCAGATGGTCAATCTCCAACCTGTGGGCAGACTGATCCCCACAAGAGATGAGCCCAGTGCAGGTGGAGTCCTCTGCACACTGCAGGAGCTCGGTGGTTTGGTGACTGGAGGTGCAGCTGTTGGTGTTAAGGGCGGAGATCAGAGGGGAAAGAACACGGCCCTGAAGGGAACCACTGAGTGATGGTCCTATAGTCAGAAACGTGTTTTCCCAGGTTCATGTGTTGCTTGCTGCTGGACAGTAAGTCTGTGATACACCTGCAGGCATGATCAGCTGGGAGAACTTGTCCTGGAGCAGAGCTGGAATAATGTTGTTGAGTCCACTAACAGGATCCTGGTGTAGTCTCCTGGAGAGTCCAGGTGCTGGAGGATGTAGTGAAGGGCCTTGTTTAATGAGTTGTCTGCATTACATCATCTCAATCAGCTGTGTGCTGAGCCAGCATTCCCAGGTTTCCATGGCGATGCTAAAAGCTGTCTGACTTAGACAGGCTTAGAGAGCTGATCTCATTGAGTTTTAACCTGGGCGCAGCTCTGCTTCTCCTGCTCCTAACGAACAGACCGTAACTCTCAGTGCCAAAGTAAACGTATTGTTAGAGAGATAAGATCCTCATGATGATGATGTCCGAGATTTGTGCGTCTACTGTCAAAAATGGCTTCACAGCAGCAGTGTAGAAATGTCCACCTGTCTGCCTCTTGCTTGAACCTGCCGCACTTTTTTAACATGGGAGTCTATGCGGCAGTTGACTGGCGCACCTCTCATTCTCAAGCCCACTGTACCAGCTGTGAAAGTCTGTTTGCTTTCAAAGTTGGACATGAGAGGCACAACACGTTTTTCTACAACGTCTGAAAAAATTACGTATGTAGAGTGAAAATTGTGGGAGATACAGCGAGTTGAAGACAAATTGTTCAGACGATTTTGAAGTGTATTCGCACTCTGTCAGTTGGTCCTCTCCACTCTAGCTGCCAACATTCCGTCCCATTGAATCCCATTATAAACTCAAAATTCAGGCTGATAACGACATGGTACTTGAATCGAGATTGTGTGAAAAGTATAAGAGATGTGAAAAAGTTGAATTCACTGGAAAGAGTCGAAAGATTTCTCAACATTTTAAAGGTGGAATGACGTTTCTACGTGAATGTATGAATGAGTGGGAAGAGGTTGACGATCAGTGAATTTGAATAATTTTCTCATTGACTTTCATTGTAACAAAGTTTCAAAGAAAGCTGAATAGCTTGAAGAGTTTGAATGGGATTTGAATGTTGAATAATATGAATAAAGAAGGAAAGATGTGGAATCTTTTCCATTTTGAATGAAGTTTCTAGCTGAAAGTATGAATGAGAAGTTAACAGTTGAAAAACCTTGAAAAAGTGTGAAAATGGGGACATTTTCAACATTCCGTCCATTCATTTGAATGGGCAAAATTTCCTGGAAAACCTGGAATATCTTGAAAAGTATGAAGGTTATGAAAATTCTGAATAATAGCATAGTATTCCAAATTGAGAGGAATATTTGAAGCTTTGAATGACGTTTCTACGTTGAAAACTGTGGAACTAGTTAGTTTACGAAAAAACGGGACTCAAAAATCACAGAAGAACATATAGTGTGAATGCTTTACAGCATTCACACCAACTAAACAGATCAGACACGAGCAGCGTGACAGTAGTAAATCATGGTCGCTCAATGAGAGAGGCTGGTCAGAGAGTGCAGCCAAATCTGCAGCGCTCAACAGTGGCATCTATTGTTAGAGAACAGGTAACTTGTATTCTGCAAGGGCATTAGACTGAGTTGCACATTACCCGAAGTAAATAAACTTGTGTGTAATTGCTTATGCATTTCTGCTTAGGACTCAACGGTTACCTCACACAGGTGGGAGAGGAGGGATGTTCACTGATGTGCAGGAAATATCCAATGGCACAAAACTCACTGAGATTCGAGTCTTAGCAGACAACGTTACTTTTGCAAATATTCACAGCGTAAGCATAACTATTTCTAGAGTCGTGAAAAAACATCAGTTAAGGATGAAACAGTTGTATACTGCGCTTTTTGAGAGAAACTCTGAACATGTCAAGCAACTCAGGAACCAATATGTCAGGTAAGATCACAATAAAATACAGAACTGCTTTTAAATAATTGGGCCACTAATTGGGCCATACAACACTGAAAGTCTCCTTGCGTTCCTGCATGATCTCTATGGAAGGGTCGTGCTAGGTGAGGAAAGGGATGGAGAGAGAATAAATCAGCCAACATTTATAATTGTATGGGACGATGTGGCATTTCACCACTCCTGTGCAGTCACTGAGTGGTTTGGAGCCCATCCCAGAATGGTGTCACCTTTCCTCCCACCTTACTCTCCATTCCTCAGTCCCATAAAGGAATTATTTTCCTCATGGAGGTGGAAGGTTTATGACCACCATCCACATGATCAAATGTCCCTCCTGAACGCAATGAATGCTGGATGCCTGGACATATCAGCAGAAGATTGCCAGGGATGGATCAGGCACGCCAGAAGATTTTTTCCTAGGTGTACTGCCCTAGATGACATAAGATGTGATGTGGATGATAACCTGTGGCCAAATGGAGAAGACCGAGTAGATTAGCATTACTGTTGTATCTGTATCAGTGGATGGTGTGTATACAAATTCTTGTATTTTGGAATTACAAAAATTAATAAAAGACTAAAATATTTTGAAGCATTCTGCATCTTGTCTGATTCATTCCAGTAACATATATTGCAGTGAATTATAAACAGAGATCTGTCCTTGTTTTACACAAGAAAACATTGTATAATGCTACCTATTGTTAGTGTTTTTTAGGTCATTGATTTGTGGGTGACAAAGTGTGTTTTTTGTCTGTCAACCTTTGCTAGTGTTCTGGAAGAATGAGTTGATTTGAGAACACAATACACCTAAATACAAGTATAAACAAACAAAAGAACAAAGAGTATATATCATTGTGTATCCAACTATACAATGAAACACTAGTGCACCAATACACATTAATAGAAGGAATATGGAGAACTTAGAGATGAAATTCAAAGACTCTTTAAAAAAGTAAGTAAAAACAACGTCAAATTAAAATGGATAAAATGAATAAATAAAATAAAATAAGGGACAAGATCAGGTAAAAGCCAGTGAAAAAAGGTAGGTCTTTAAATTAGATTTGAGATGTTGGGGTTGGACTTGATGTTAGAAGGAAGCCTATTCCAAAGCCTGGGGGCAGCAACAGGTCACCTTTAGTTGTCAGTTGTGAGAAGGGGATTAAGAGGGGTTGTTGTGAAGATGACCTGAGCGACCTAGGTGCAGAATATGGAATTAGCATATCAGGAATGTATTGTGGGCCTAAGCCATTGAGGGCTTTAAAAACAAATAACATTCTATTCTGTATTTTACCGGTAACCACTGCAAGTGAGACAAGACCAGAGTTATGTGTTGTCTTTTCTTTGTTACAGTTAAAAATCTGGCAGCTGCATTTTGAACCATTTGTAGTCGGGAAAGTATAACTGTTTTAAGGTCTCTATGGGATAAAAATGGCTTCCCTTTGGCTAAGGTTCTAAGCTGATAAAAACTGCCCTTCACGACATACTTGTTAAAATTCAAAGAAGTATCCATAAAAACACCTAAGTTCTTCACTACATTGTGCAAGTTTGTAGTCAGGGGACCAAGTGAGTTACTTAAGCTAATGACGGAGCTTTCAGGGCCAAATAGAATTAACTCAGTTTTATTTTCATTTAGTTAAAGGAAGTTTCTGGCCATCAAGCCTTTGATATCAGTCAGACAGTTTAAGAGTTTAGAGGTATATTAAGATAGTGAATATTACACAACAATCTCTACTCAGCCAAAGATCATTACAATACAAAAAATGCAAAAGTTTACCGAATATTTGACAAATAAATGTGCAAAAATTCACAATATGACCAATAAACACACTGTGCACTGGGAGAATCAATGACCCAGGCTTCATTAAGGAGGCTCGCTCTAGACATAAAGAAAAGTGTTCTTGCCGTGTGAGGTTTTGGTCCTGATGGGTCGCAGCCTCCTGTCAGAGGGGAGAGTCTGAAACAGTCTGTGAGTGGGAGGGTTCAGCCACAATCTTTTATGCTCGGCTCAGAGTCCTGAAGGGCTGGAAGATTGCAGCCAATCGCCTTCTCAGCAGAGCAAATGCAGATTCTTTAATAGTTCTACTTTACTTGGAAGACCACACTGTGAAAATACTCTGGTAAAAGTGAAAGTCCTGCATTGAAAATGTTACTGAAGCCTGCTGTGCCCACTCCAGGGTACCAGTTTTAATCAGTGTTTGGTAACATGTGGCAGTGTATGCACTGCATTTGTAACTGATGTCTGTTTCTTCTGTCCTCTTCCAGTGGGCTTCTCTGACTGCACAGACCGCACAAGATTTGGTTTCAGCAGTGATGACAGACGTTTCATGGTACAGACAGACGGCACACTGACGGTCAGTAGAGTTTAACAGGCTTGATTGAAAACTTGCCGTTTCTAAAGCTCAGCTCTCCAACATCCTCAAACATCCTTTAGCCATTCAGGAGCTACAATGTTTAGGGGGTTTGTGTAACTCTGGTTGGATATTAAAAAGTAATAGGAGGAGTTTGCTAATTGGGAAGCCAACCCAATTGAAATGTACATTCTCTGCAATAATTTAGGTGGTTTCAGCCAGATGTGCAAAAAATAACACAACTTAGACTCACTTAGATGGAGTATGGCTGATATCCATACTGAGTACAGCCCATGTGACTTTCATTTAAGATGTGGCAGCTGTAGCTCTGTGGAGAGAAACCTCTAAATGTTTTCTTTTCTTTTTCTTTACATGCACCACACACTGAGCTGAGCCCAGCCAAGTCTAAATTTTGTCATGTAGAAATCTTTACTGATGAGTGTTTCCTCCTCCAGGTAAAGAGACAGGTTGTTCTTCATGAAGGACACCAGGACTTCTTCATCCACTCCTGGGACTCACAAGGTCGCAATATGACTCTTCCTGTCAGGGTTTTGCACTATGGGCGTCACCATAGTAACCACCACCAAAATGTTGAGCATCACCATGAAGGTCACAACCTTCAGCACCACCTGACTGAAGTGGACTCTGCTAACAACTCAGAGGTAGGATTAGAGACACTACTGAAGGAAGTTTACAACCACTGTGTAGAATAAAAAACTCCCTGACAACAATACATTTTGTGGAAAATATATGTATGAAACATTTTAGCACATTTTTTATTGATGCCAGGAGGCTCTTAATTCATCATCTGTTACGTTTCTCTGATCCCGTAGAGCTCTGTGTTGTTCAAGAAAATAATTAACTAATGGTTTGAAAAAATGGTTAAAAATGTTGAAGATAAAACTGACTTTTCTTAAAATCAGCTTGTATGTGTTTGCTTAAATTTAAACCGACTATGTACATGTTCTTCCAGAGTGCACCTGAGACACTGGTGCCTGTTCTGCATTTCCCCAAGTCTGGTGAAGGACTGAGGAGGAAGAAGAGAGAGTGGTTTATTCCTACAATCAGTGTCACTGAGAATGACAGAGGACCCTACCCCATGAGGATATCTCAAGTAAGAGGAACTAAAGATGTAGAACGCTGTAACCAGGCCACTCTCAGTTTCTGTATGTCAGAAATTACTATTACTATTGTAACTGTGTTGTCAGTGACAGGAGGATAACTCAGACCTGGTGTGTTTTGTCTATAGGCCCGCTCTTCTGAGGATAAAGTAAAGAAGATCTATTACAGCATCTCTGGTCCGGGAGTTGATCAGCATCCTGTTGGCCTTTTCATGATGGACAGAAACACTGGCAATCTGTATATCACACAACCAGTGGACAGAGAGAAACAAGACACCTACACAGTAAGCATTCTTTGATTTTAGTTTTAAACATGCACTCTTTGTCCACTTCTCAGGATCACACAGGGAGTTGTAGGAAACAACTGGTTTGCAGTGAAAAAAACTGAAAGGCTGCATAAAGTGTTGTTTTGTCAGAAGTTGACTTTACCCAGAGAGCATTTTTTAGTTGAAAAACAAAAGACGTCTATTGTCACCGGTGAAAATTTTCCCTTTTGAACCAAAAATTAACGTCTTTACAACAGTGACGATAGACATCTTTAAAATTTCTATTAAATGCTGAATTACTTTTGAACACATACATATTTTTATAATTTGTGACCATAGTCCTTAAACTGTAAACAAAACATGAACAATGTTCTTTAAATACAACTAAAATGAAAAAGTTGTTGCAGTGAAAATAAAATAAACAGAACAGACATACACCGTATCAAACATACATTTTTTTGGCTAAAGCCGCCCCCTCCGCATCTCTTAGGCACCTTTTTCGTTTGTCTGAAATTCCGCTGTGAATTTGAGTCTGCGGCGCTCTGGTTGGACCTCACCACAGCCTCTATAATGTTAGGGAATCGGCATAATCATCATCATTTGAGACTTTGATATATTTGAGCATTAGGAGTTATACTCACATCATGTTCTTACGTCTTTTAAATGTTTTTTTACCTAAACAATGGTCACCAGGAAGTCTTAAGACGTTCAGACCAAAAATCACCAAGGTTTCATTCACCACAAATCAACGTTGAAATTTGGCTTGGTGCTCACTGGGACATGTTTGCTATGTCAGAACTTATTCAGCAAAGGTGTAGCCTATTCATTTTATATTTAATGCATGAACTCTTTTATTAAAAAAAGGCTCAAGCGAATGTAAAAACCTGCCAAATTAATTACATTTTGTATTTTGTAATTTCCATCAATTTTCTACTGCGATAGGTCTAGTTCACAATGGGCATAAATAAACACTGATGGAAACACGACTAGTGATTCAGTGTGAAACCAGTGGCAGGAATGTTCATCATGTCACCTGCGTGCATGCTCTAGTGATGTATGAAAGCATCTACATTTTTCTTTCATTTGTAATATTATAATAAAAATGTGTTTGCCTGTTTGCAGTTTCAAGTACATGCTGTGGCAGATGGTTCAGGACAGGCTGAGGCTCCTATGGAAGTTGTAGTGAACGTAATCGACCAGAACGACAACAAACCTATTTTCACTCAAGCCACGTACCTGGGAGAAGTTTCTGAGTCCTCACCAATAGGTACTGTCAGTAGATCTCATTTCAGCCTGAAAAATATGTCTGTTAGTTTTCAATTGTGTTTTTCACTTTTACAAGAGAAAAAGAGCAGGACAGAGCTGCTAACGTTTTTTTTCTTAAACTTAACTGATAAAGTGAAAATCCAGGACCTGCTCCAACACATTGCAGCTGATTGCAATTCTCTTGGACGAATCATGATGAATTTCTGACATGTCAGATATTTTGGTCGGTCGTCGTCAGGCTGTCTCACAGTTGAAGCAGGACCACGAGTCACTTCCCCACGACCAGTGCCTGTTTTTCTCACAGCACCTGTGTGACGTGGTGAACATTGTCTGACAGAGTCTAAGTCTCTCTCATTTACTCTATTTTATGCTCATTTAATATATTTATAACTCTGGTTATATATGTATTATTAAGAGTTGTGTTTTTGTATTGAATGTTGTTTTTTAGTTGTATTGCATTGTATTTTATTTTAACTTATGGTTGAAAAATTTTCATTTTGTTTATTTTGTGATATAGAGGACTCTGATGTCTCAATGGGTCATTTCTGGTAAAATATTTTGTCTGCTCAGAAAAGTGACCTGAAACACAATTTACATGTCGGACCCCCCCCCCATATTCCATTTTTACTGTAGGGGCAAAATACTTCTGTTTTCTAAATTATAAAACTCAGAATTTCCTTGTGTTCAATCTACCAAAGTTCTCCCATGTGAACCCCCTCTTCCATGAGCTCCACTGGCTCCCTGATGTAGCTCACATCAGATTTAAAACCTTATGCTCCAGCTTAAGCACTCCACTCAAGTACCTCTTCTGGCCGCTGGTGCTGCCATCGTAAAGAGCAAGCAAAAGTTGGTCAACTGAGTCAGAACTCAGCTCTGTTCTGGCACCGCAGTGATGGAACGACCTCCCTGTTAGGACAGCAGAGTAGCTCACCAGCTTTCACAACAGACTGAAGACTCACTTGTTCAGAGTTCACCTGGACTCTGTATGGCCTCCCTTCAGTCCTCCACCCTCAAACAAACCCTCTTAGGCCCTTGTATGTTTGAACGTCCTGGCTCTTAAAAAAGTATTTAGCATTGTGTAGCATTTAGTTTACCTTTGCTGTCTACCAGTAAAGGCTAACCCAGCAGTCATGAGTGCTTGAAACTTGTTCTGTACTCTTTTTCATTTTCTTCTGTTAAATGTCTTTATTGTAAGTCGCTTTGGACAAAGTGTAACAGACATTTTAACAGTTGGATTTCAAAACCATTTATTTTCTTAAAACATCTATTAATTTAGTCTCAGATGTTACCCTCATCAAAGCTAGAGTGCAGGACTTTTACATTTAAAGGACAGTTTGTCTACTTTCAAGTCTTTGCTACACAGTGCTGATTAAGGGTACATTCACACCTGGATTGATTGGACACGTTTCGAAACCCTGGGACATTTCCCTTTTGACCCGGTTTGTTTGGAACTATGTGAACACAACAATCGCACTCTGATCCAGAACAAAACAACCGAGCCGAGATCACCTAGAAGAGGTGGTCTCACCCCGATTCCATACGAACCCTGGAGCGGTTCATTTGCAGTGAGAACACAGCCGACCCATGAACCGGAACAAATGAATGTGTTGTTTGGCAACCAACACCAAAAGATCGCTTGTCAACATGTAGCTTCAGCAGCATATTTTGCTAATTTGTTCTGGTATGTTGTTGTGGTTGATGTGTTGTATAATGTACTGCTGTCTGAGTTTTTTTTTTGGCTTTACAGGACACTGCTCAATGGAGGGTTCACAACCCCTCTCTTTCTATCACTAACCATTTTGTAGTCTTCAGTGATCTTGCGGTGACCAACATCTGTGAGATGTGTTGTTCTGACCAAATATCTAATATAATAATATATCTTCTCGCAGCACCAATTCAACCCGCAGTTCATTTTGTTTTGCTGCTGTCATGAAGATCTCCCCCACAATGTAAAGCACGCATGAGGTAGCAACGTAATGGCGTAAGGAAAGTCCTGGAAGGGTATGCGATTCGGACCGCTTTACAATAGTGTGGTGTGAACACAAGTGACGTAATCAGATTGATTCGGATCAAAGTGTGTGTTCGGTAACAAAACAAAACGTTCTAGGTGTGAAAGCACCCTAAGCCTACCACTGCCAGGTAAATCTCTCTGTATTTGAAGTATATCAGGGTTTTAAAATGGTGTTGTAAATCAAGCTGAAGGGGAAATATCTGTAAATACTCTCACTGTCAGAAGGGAAGACAAAAGTTCTGCACTGCAGGTTTAATAAAATTCTCTGAATACTTTGAGAAGCCTGTACCTAGTTTTGACTTCTAACTTCTCTCTCTCAAGGTTTTGAGGTGATTACTGTTGTGGCCAAAGATCTTGACGATCCAAACACTGACAACGCAGATATCCGCTACAGGATTATCAGCCAGGACCCAACAACTACCCCTGACCTGTTTGCCATCAACACAAACACTGGAGCAATCAGAGTCGAAGCCACTGGGCTGGACAGAGAAGTAAGGCTTTTTGAATATATATACAGTATATACCTTGTCTTAGCGTGCTTTCACACCTAAATGTTGGAATTATCTGTTTCAGACAAATTCCTGTCTGATTTGATTCTGAGGTCTGTGTAAAAGTCTGTCAGCATGACTGGACTGGAGCAGCTGTGCTGGGAGTGATGAGTGCAGACAATACATTGTCAAGGTTAGGAAATGGTACGGTCCATTATAGGGGTGTCAGAAATCGTACTTCAAGATTCTCAAACCATGATGTTGCTGTGGATAAGACACATGCCACCAATATGTCCCTGAAAAAGACACCTAACCTCTAGTTGTTTGATAGGCGTACAAACGATTATCTCATACCTCTAACATGTATCGCAATGTTAAGCTGCTTTGGATACACTGTAAAATATTATAAACCCTTTAGTTATGTCAACTTACTTCTTCTTTTTAACTCAAATAGCTCTGCCAACTTTAGGATTTTGAACTCAGCTGTGTGAGATTTAGAAAGTTAAACTTGCATTCATTTATTGTGTTGACTATTTGGGACATTTGTCGTGTTGATTAAACTTCTGTATGAAAGTTATAAGTTGGAAAAAAAAGGCAAGTGTGCGGGGATGGGAGCAAGAGAAAAAAACTGCCTAGGTGCTGCGTCTTTTGAGTTTGAGGAAAAACATACACATAATCAACTAATTGTTTGGGTTGAGTGAGTTCTTGGTTGAAACACATATCCAATATGTCTGTGAAGGTTCTCAGTCATCCAGGTCATAGTTATCCAACGAAGGTTAAAGTCAAGGGTAACTGGACTTGGTTGAAGATACTGGAAAACGTTTCGTCCCTCATCCAAAGGACTTCTTCAGTTCTGACTGACTGGAAGGGAAACTCAGCTATTTAACCTCAGTAGGGTCGTTTGCCAGGACCGCCGATACTGCTGGTTCGTTAGTGTTCCTGGTTGATGTAACGACAGTCATTACAGTCGTTAGGACTACCTGAGGCCGAGACCGAACGACCGTCTTGGTCTCGGGTAGTCCTAATGGGGGTCTGGTGTAAATCGTTCTCTTGAGGTCATGCCACAGCATCTCAGTCAGGTTGGCCACTCCTAAGGAGAGTAGAAACAACGCTTAACTTTTTCCATTTATTGTCAGTCTGCGGACTGGTGAGCATCAAGGCTTTTAGAGATACTTCTGTAACCCCTTCCAGGTTCATGCCAGCTCTAACCAACCATCCAATCTCGTCTTACTGATTGCACTTCAGGTTGGCTGACTTCTGACCTCGTTTAGCTTTTGGTCATTAGCCTAGGGATTCACATACTTTTCCCACCCTGAACTGTGACTGTTTACTTGTGAAAACATATAATTGTTTGTGTGGTATTTAAGCAGACTGTGTTTGTATATTATTGTGACTTAGATAAAAATCAGATCACATTTTATGACCAAAAGATTCACATACTTTTTCTTACCACTGTATACGCGCATGAAAATATATCATACATACATGTATCCATACATGTAATGATGGTTAATAGAAGTCTTTTCACACTAGAAGTTATTTACCTTCATCGTAACAGGTGACCTCAGATTACTGTGCAGATGGTCTGGTGTCATCACAGCTCACTAGTTTCTGCTGTTTTGCATTACCAAAGAAAACATTACTGTAATAGTTGTTCGAGCACCTAATAATGCGGCAGATCTGAGTGACAGTACACCTTATGAATTCGGACAGCTGAGTACAGATTAAATATTGTTTATATTATTTTCCACTTCCATGTCACCACCTCCAAAGCACAATGCTAACTGCTCTCTGAAGGTGTCATCAAGACATGTCACACCACGTTAACTGTGATACTTGTAGGAACTTGTGTATCTGTACTGTAGTAAAAAGTTCGGTCAAGGTTTATAAAAATGTGGTCTTTCAGTACTTTCTTTCAGTCACATCAGGCTGGCATAGATTTGGGGTTTTGTCCTCAGTTTGAAGGCTATGTCTTGCTATGGATTTCAAGTAAAACACACCTAAATCCTATGACAAGGCACATTTACTCCAATTTTGTAATTTAAAGCAAGAGGTTTCTGAATGCACGCTGTTCCAACTGAGTCTGTAAGATGACAGCAAATGTTTAAGCTTTCTAGTGGATGAGTTAATTCACTGTGTCTCTTCTAACAGAGAAACCCAGTGTACACACTGGTGGTACAAGCGGCAGACTCAAAGGGAACAGGGCTGACTGGACGAGCGAAAGTAATCCTTACTGTCACAGATAGCAATGACAACGCTCCAGCCTTCACTCAGTCCTCCGTAAGTACAACATACTTGTAGCTGGAAGAAATGTACTATGCTAAACTCCTCCCCTAAAGAGCAACTGTTAAATCATAGCTTAGCAACCCAACAAGGCACAGCAGATTTGTTCAGCTGCAGAGTTCTCACCATGCTGAAGTGTCCACAGGGCTGTGGTTTGAACTGTCATTTTTCCCAACTTTCCAACAACACAACAGAAAAATCGCTAGGAATAATAATGTGCATTAATATTAATGCATCCTTCCAGTATACAGCAGCAACTGACGAAAATAAAGCGGACGCTCAGCTTGTTGTGATGTCAGGAACCGATGGTGACGAACCGCATACGCCAGCTTGGAACGCCAAGTTCACAATTGTCAGTGGTAATACTGGAGGACTTTTCACTGTGACAACGGGGATTAACAAAAATGAAGGAATCCTTTCTACTGCCAAGGTAGGAAGTAAACTAGGAATTCTAAAATAAACCACAATATTGATGTTATATGATATCTGTCAATAAATTATATTTTACAGATTACATTCTGAGACCAGTTTCTTAGATAGCATTCGCTGTTATGTCACATAATTTAAATTGTAAACAAAGGTTTACAATGAATTTGGCTTTTTAGTGCTGTGTTTTCTTTCCATCCAACCAGGGTCTTGACTTTGAGAAGACCAACAGACACGTTCTGTTGGTTGCAGTGGAGAATGAGGTTCCTTTTGCTGTCCCTCTGCCCACTGCCACCGCCACAGTGCTGCTGAATGTGCTGGACGTCAACGAGGCTCCAGTCTTTGAACCAGCAGAGAAGCTTGTGTCAAAACCGGAGGACCTCGCAGTCGACAGTGACGTGGTGCAGTTCACCGCTTCTGACCCAGACACTGCACGCAACCAGAAAGTCATGTAAGATCAAACCCTGATGTACCATGTTACTACACTGCTCAGAAAAATTAAGGGAACACTTGAATCACACATCAGATCTTGATGAACAAAAAAAAATCTTTTCTGTTCATTGTATAATTAATTGAGAGTGATGTAACAGCGGAAAACAAAATCACCAACTGACTGAGGGTTTAATTCAAAATTACACAGAAAATCAAAGTTTTTTAATCACAGGTAGCCCTTTCATGATATTTACATTGTCAACTTATCATACGATATATGGACATGAGCCGTTCTCAATATTGCTCATTGTGTTAAATGCGTGTTTGTTTACATAATAATGAGAAGTATACGTCTTACTGGGTGTTTTATTTGTTTATTTGTGAAATAAATTCTAGAAAGTTCTTGTGATTCACCAGACTAGCTGCAGCCTAAAAGCAGCTCTTGGCTCTGGAGAATATGAGGCAAATCTATTTTTTACAGAGCAGCACAGAGCAGACCAATCGGGCAGGAAGTCAGACACAGGAAGAGAATCCAGTCAGTTTGAAAATAAACAAACAAAATCAAACACCCTGTAAAGAATCCTGATCATATATCAACAATAAAATAAAAATTTAAAAAAGGCTGTCAGAGTCAGGTCGACCTGGTACCATGTACTGGAAAAGGGGCATAACAGATGTATTAAAGATCCCCAGTTTATTTATATTTTTATTCATCTCGTTTCACCTACCTCACTTCCTTTCCTTTCTTTTCCCATCACTGATTCGCTCTTGCTGGCACCTCTCATTGACCTGATTGAGTTCACCTATTCACACTTTATTTAAGGACTACACTCCCTTTCACTCACACTTTAACTTTCACATGGGGCAGCAGTTCCGGTAAGAGAAGTTTGCTTTCCTCTTTAGTTGTATCCTGTTTCCATGTTTATGAAAACTTAACTTAGGTGTTTATTTTCCTTATTTCCTTGAGATGGCCATGTGAGTTTAGTTTCTAATAGGGCTGGGCCGTTATCGGCGTTAACGTGAGACTCTTATCGGGCGATAAAAAAAAAATATCGCCGTTAATCTATTCTCAAAGTTGGGTTGGGAGCTGGGTCTATACTACCCAAGCTATGATGACTTTCACCTTGATATTTTAGAGCACATGTATACCGAATTGCACTGTAGGGGGAAAGAACAAGTCTTCGAACCTGTGAAATTACCACATCAAACGTGACGTGCTAACATGGATGCAACTGTTGCTTCGTTCCATTTACCTCAGAGGGCGGAGCTGGGAATGACTTCACACCCGAGCTGACGGCGTTCCAGTTACAACCTCGCTCGGCCAGCTGTTAGTTTACAACTAGCCAGGTTAGTAATGGTTACGGCCCCTCCCTTTCTGCCTGCTGTAACTACATTGGTCGCTTCCTGCAGGAGCTGGCAGTTTGGGAGGGCTCGTTCAGTAATGGGCTGACACCTGTCCAGTCCAGGGCTCGTCTGTTAGTCAAAATCATGACAAGTGGGGTCTTGTCTGATCCTTTTTGGTAAATAGGCCTAGTTTTGAGCTAGGGTGCAGTTGTCCCGGACGAGCCCCCACTTGTCACATCCCGGCTCATTGAATGTGACAATAAGGGGGAGACCAAACAGGTTAAAGTGCCAAAAATAGAATGTTTTATTAAATAAACTATGAACAACATAACTATTTACAACAGAGGAAATGTGATAATTAGTGGCATCAGTAGTGAAAGGAATGCATGGATGAGTGAAAATGTATGAACAAAGGTTGACGGAAACTCAGGAAACAAACCCAAACCAGGAGATGTGGAGCCTAGGAGAGAGAGAGAGACAATGAGACAGGGCGATTTATGTAGCCTATAGGCTGAGGCCTGCACAGGTGTCAGCCCATTACTGAACGAGCCCTCCCAAACTGCCAGCTCCTGCAGGAAGCAACCAATGAAGCTACAGCAGGCAGAAAGGGAGGGGTCGTAACAGTTATTGATACGCCGGTTGATTAAAAAACGCATTGTGCGGTATTTACTCACACTAACTGTAGCAACACGTCCACAGACAGCTGTTGGACAGCACTTTGTGTACAAACATTTCTGAAGCCGCCGGGTTTGCTTCTGGGAAAATTTACTTTTAAGAAGCTTCCCAATGGAAAATTCCACAAGACTAAGGCCCCGTGTCCACCAAAGCGTTTTTTTCTGACGCCAGCGTCTTTTTTCAATTCATTCCAATGGAAGCGCCGCGTTTTCCGAGCTGCTAAAACGCCAGGAGGCGTGGCGAGCTGGCGTCTTTTAGCGCCGGATGGCCAAGCTGGCGTTCTATTTCAGTATAGGCTTCAGCCCTCTAAGGCTATCGCTATTGGGTATACCCCTTCCAGCGCCTGCGGCGGCACTGAAATTCTAGTCACGCCCACCCACAGCGTGGGCCTCTCCTACGTCCGCACCTTGTATATATACAGCGGTGAGACCTTGCCTTCGGCTCCCATTTTTCTTCAGCACTGAGCTGTCTAAAGAGCAGAAGATTGTCTAAAGAGCAAGATTTTCCATCCGGAAAACTAGAGCGATGTCTTCCAGCAAGCCGGTCAGAGCGGGCGAGACACACGGGCTACATCGGTCCCGCTTGCGGCGTGCCCGGACTGGAACGCCGCCGACGGCTCACTTCGTGTCGCACTGCCCGTTCTTCGCCTTTTTCCCCGAAGAGTGGCGGCGCCCGGGCGAATAGCTTGCCGTTCAGTAGGAGGAGGTGTGGACGAAGCCCTCGATCTGCTGTTGGCGGAAGAGCGGGAGGTGGATTGCTCGCTCTGGCCATTCCACGGGTCTCCGGCGGCTCCTCGCTTCCCGTTCAGACCTCCGATGGCGCTCGACCTCGGCGCTGCTAGCTTGCCGCGGCGAGGCATGTTATGCTAATGATACGTTATGCTAGCGAGCGGCTAGCGTGGCGCTCACATGCGGTCTGCCTGGATCAGCCGACCAGAACGATCCCGTGTGCCCACGTTGCTCCACATTAGCTGCGGCTAATGACATCTAGCAACCGGTTTCATTGCTGCTGGCCGACCCATCGTCGGCCAGAAGCGGATCCACTGGTAAGCTATGGGTCGAGAAAAGCTGTGTGGGATCTTGTTGCCCCTTTGTGGAAGTTGTTGAACAAATGCTGTCTGTGCTGGTCTCAGTCGAGACCAGCCACACCAAGCACTGTTTTCCCACACTGTGTGAGCCAGCTGCCGTTAGCCACGTGGCTAATGTGTAGCTTGAAGCTCAAGCAACAAGCAGCACACTCTGTTCACAGTCAGAGGTCCCTTCACACACCCTCCCCACAGAGCGGTATGAGCCCACGACAGCGGACATTAAGCCGTGTGGACACAACATATACACACTCTGTACAGATATTTTCTCACGAAGAAATCTGCCAGGCAGTGTGTGATGCTGTTGACATTATGCACGTTCCCCAGCAGTGCCGACGGCGAGCAAGTGCATATTCACGGCATCAATGGCACGGTCCTTCTGTGCTTCCAGGGCCCCCCCCTTGGTTCACAGAAGCCAGACTGTGTCGAATGAGCCCTCGAAGCAGTCATTACGCTTCATGCAGGCAGGATAGCACTACACACCCCCCTGCGTGCAGTGTTATCCTATCAGCTGCTCCACACATTACGCACGTCCCCTCCCGGCAGAGCACGGCTGCGGGCTTGTGGCGTGACCGCGGCATCACCGCCGCAGTCCCTCTTCCTGCATCCAGAGGTGTGTGACGGGCTGTGTTGGGCACTGTACATGCGCGCTGGGCGCCATCAAGTGTGAGCCAACCACGTTACCCACGGCAGGCGATAGTAGCGCTGGGGAGAATTGTGTTTTGTCAATTGCATGACCTAGTGTTGCACTTTACAGACAGCTGCTCTTGACATTATGGAGAAGCTGCTGTCTCTCACTTCCACACATTGTGTGAGCCAGCTGCGTGTTAGCCAAGCGGCTAACAAGCAGCCTGGAGCTTGCTGCAACGCTGCACATCCTCCCTCCTCTTGCCCCCTCCCTGACATGGTCAGGTGGCTGGCCCTGAGTCCAAATGTAGGCCCCCTGCCCTCTTCCCTTGCTGGTCGAGCAGCATGGCGATGAGCCCCACCAGGGGAGTGGCATAACACAGACAGGCTGCAGCTGGCCAGGTGGCTTTCATGCAGTCTGGCTCCAAGGCCACAAGCAGATATTTCCTCCTCGGCCCGCCACTGTCACGAAGTCAGCGGCTGCCGTCACACTGTGTGGACCGGCTGCAGCTGGCCGTGGTGGCCTTCATGCAGCTTGGCTCGATGTCGCAGGCAGACTATTCCTCTGTTGCCTATCCCTGCCCCAATCGGGAGGCGGCATGGTTACGGGCTTACGGTTGTGGCTGCCCCACCTCGTGCCCCGCGACTGCGTCTGCCTCTGCCTCCCTCCCCACCGGGGATACGGTGCGGCAAAGGGACCCATGAAGGCAACTTCACGCTGCCTCGTGTGGTCCCTCCCGCCACACACGGGAGGGCACCCAACAGACCCCTCTGACTGTGTGTGAAGGTCTCTCGCGATGTGGCCCGTGCCCCTGCCCCCAGGCAGCGGGCGTGGAGGGGCCTGGTGGAGCGAGTACTGGCTCGCCTCCCCAGTGGCTGTGCCTTGCCGTCACATTGACTTCGCACATGCAAGCAGCGCAGGGAGGCACTCCCCTGACTGGCTGCGTGTGTTGGCCCACGAGCCTCCCGTTCCCCTGCCTGGTGCTAACTCTCCTGTTCAGTGGAACAAGGAGGTTGCTGCCCCACGAATTGTGCGGCGGCAAGGGCAGCAGAGTGGCTTCCCTTCAGGGCCACCAGGCGCCTCATCAGCAGGTCCAACTACTCACAGAGTGCTACTCAGAGTGGCTCGCTTCCTGCCTGATGGACAAATGGACGGACAGCCTGATCCGCCGGGGTCACAGGCTGCAGTTCGCCTCCCCACCTCCCCCCTTCACCGGGATTGTAGAGATGATACTCTCATCCCCGGCTCAGCGCACCGCTCTCCAAGCGGAGCTCCAGGAGCTCCTGGAAAAACAGGCCATTCCAGGGTTCCTCCCAGGCAGGAGAATCAGGGGTTTTACTCCCGCTACTTCCTGGTCAGGAAGAAGGCGAGGCGGTGTGAGGTCCATCCTGGATCTGTCACTGTTCAACAGAGCGATTATGGTGAGACCTTTTCAGCATGTTAACAGTGAAGCAGGTGTTGGAGTGTGATGCGCCAAGGGGATTGGCTCTCCTCCATCAACCTGAAGGGCAGCGTACTTTCATGTGCCCGTAATCCCTGGACACAGGAAGTTTCTGCGTTTTTCATTCCAGGGCTCAGCACCAATACAACTGCCTGCCCTTCGGCTACTCCCTGGCCCAGCACTTTTTCCAAATGCGTTGAGGCGGCCCTGGAGCCGCTGCGGCGATCTGGCATCAGGGTCCTTTTACTTGGACGACCTGCTGCTGCTGGCGCCGTCCCAGGGCGAGGCAGTGGTGCAAGCGGCCCAGCTAGTCGCACACTTGTCTTACCTGGGCTTCACGGTGAACTGGGAGAAGAGTGCCCCCTCCCTCCCAGAGACTCACCTACCTTGGCGTGGTACTGGACTCCTCCCTCCAGAGAGCGGCTCTCTCAGGAGAGGGTGGGTGCTCTGATGGAGCTGCTCCGCCATGTTGTCCCGGGAGCGGCGGTGGCGGCTCTGTTGGTCATGAGGCTCCTGGGCCTCATGTCGGCGGCTCACGTGGTGGTCCCCTGGGGCTTCTCCACATGAGGAGGCTGCAGCGGTGGTTCATCCGCCTGCGTGTGAGACCCGGTGGCGCAGAGGCGGCGCCTGGCGTCTCCGTTCCCGGTCTGTGGCCCCGGATCTGGCCTACTGGCGGGACCCCTCTCTCTCGGTCGGGGGTCCCCTGGGCAGAGTCACGTCCCACATCTTGGTCTTCACAGGCGCCTCCCTGGCCGGGCTGGGGCGGGACATGCCTCTCTCAGGTGGTGGGCGGTCTGTGGCAGGGCCGCAGACTTCTCCACATAAGCGCGCTGGAGCTTCTCATGGTGTGAAGGTGATCCGTCATTTTTCTCCTCTGCTGCGGGACCAGCATGTGTTGGTCCGCACCGACAACTAGAGCACGGCGGCCTACATAAACCGCCAGGGCGGGGTGCGCTCAAGCGCAGCTACTGGAGTTTGGCCAGGCGGCTGCTCCTGTGGGCGCACACTCACCTGCTCTCGATCAGAGAGGAGTACATCCCTAGCGTGTTGAACATAGGAGGCGGGCGTTATGTCGAGGGAGGCCCTGCGCCCAGGCAGTGGCGTCTCAGTCTCGATCTGGTGGCCCAGATCTGGCTGCGGTTCGGCAAAGGCGGAAGTGGACCTTCGGCAGCAGGGAGAATGCTCAGTGTGCCCTGTGGTTTCACTGAGCCCAGCGGGGCGTCCCCTCTGGGAGTGGGCGCCTTTGCTCATCCCCTTTGGCCCCCACGCTGCTGTATGCCTTCCCACCGGTGCGGCTGATCCCACGCCTTCTGGACCGCCTCGCGGTTTTCGTTCTTGGCGGTGATTCTGGTTGCTCCAGAGCGCACCAGCACGTCCTGGTTTCCCCTGCCTCCAGTGGCTGCTGTCGGGACAGCCGTGGAAACTTCCCTGGAAGGGAGGCAGCTCTCTCTCAGGCGGGGTTGTGATCAGGAGTTACCCGCTCCTCGGCCAGCCTCTCTGGGTCTGGCGGCTGTGAGCGTCGCCTGGAGGACTTAGGTCTCTCCCGGTTCTCGCCTCCACTCAGTCTTCCTACTCCTCTAAGTAGTGCCCGCTGCAGGCGGTGCTTTCGTTCCTGCAGCTGCTCATGGACAGGGGGCTGGCGTTCAGTGCGGTTAAAACCTACACTGCCGCCATTTCGTCCTGTCACGAGGGTTTCGGGGACAGGACTGTATTCCCCCAACCCCTGGTGAAACGCTTCTTTAGGGGAGTGTGAAGGCGCCGACCTGTGACACGGCCTGCTGCCCTACAGACTTGCCGCTGGTTTTACGTGCGCTAACTCTAGCCCACTTTGAGCCCTTGGAGACGGCGGACCTGAGGTTCCTTTCGGCTTAGGTCGCCCTGCTCCTCGCTCTAACCTCGGCCATGAGGGTCAGCGATCTGGCTGCCCTCTCTGTGGCTCCGTCGCACCTCAGAATTCAGGGCCACGGCAGCTCAACTACCCTGCGCCCTAACCTGGCGTTCATGCCTAAAAGCATTATGAGCTCTTTTCGGTCGCGGGTCATCGCCCTCTCAAGTTTTTTTTCCTCCCCCCCATGGGTCGGCGGGGGACGCCACGTCCCACCTCCTCTGCCCGGTGCGAGCGCTGTCCTGCTACGTGGCACACGGCCACCTGGCAGCTGTTTGTGCACTGCAGGGAACGGTCCAAGGGGCTTCCCCTGTTGCCGCAGCACTTGTCTAAAGACACTGGCTGTGTCTCCCCCGGAGAGCATCAGGGCGCATTCCACGAGTAGCGTTTCCTCCTCAGTGGCGTTGCATGGTGGGATGACAGTGGGCGACATCTGCACGGCGGCCTCCTGGTTGTCCCCATGCTCTGTCGTCCGCTTCTACCTGCGGGATGTCTCCGTCTCTCTGACTCACTCAGTACTGAGTGTTTTGGCTGAGTGATTCTCCTTGTAGGTGTGCGGTGCATCCTCTCCCACCGGACGGTGTGGGGAGGCGGCTGCTGCTTACGCGTGACCGGCCTTGAGCGCAGCTGCCGTGGTTGCTGTCGCGACCCGCCTGCGTCTGCACAGCTGCAGGTCCCCACTCGGTTTCCCGTTATGCATGGGTCGGCTCGGCCTCCCATGTCGCCATTGGTGCTTCGTGCGCGCGCCGACACCAATGCCGCTGTCAGCGGGTGACTGGGTGGTTCATTATGGCTCTGGGCAGGTGGGTTCTGCTTGGTGGTACCGTATGGGCCAGTGAGGCGTTGACTCATCCTGCTTCGCCTCTAACCCAATAGCGATAGCCTTAGAGGGCTAAGCCTATCACGAAATAGAGCGGGGTTACGTACTGTAACCCGGATTTTATGAGTATAGAGCAGCCCTCTAAGTTGAAGGCCTCACTGGACCTTGGTTCTCAGTGCTGAAGAAAAGGCATTTGGGAGCCGAAGGCAAGGTCTCACCGTTGTATATATACAAGGTGCGGACGTAGGAGAGGCCCACGCTGTGGGTGGGCGTAGACTAAAATTCTCAGTGCCGCGCAGGCGCGCGGAAGGGGTATACCCAATAGCGATAGCCTTAGAGGGCTGCGCCTATACTCATAGAATCCGGGTTACAGTACGTAACCCCCGTGTTTTTCACGTCGCCGAGAGTTGAAAAATTTTCAACTTTGGGGAAAACGCTGCGCTCGTCACTGTCACTTTTACCCAGCCGTCCAATCCGCGGTGCAGGAGGGCGGGACAAACACCGCACCGAGCACATCCGATCTTGAACGAAACGATGTGCCTACTCGCGAGGTGTTGCCTGCGCCGCCAAAATCTCATGAACACCGCGTACGGAAAAGTCTGTACTCTCATGTTTCAGCCTTATTTTCATGCAGAGCGAGGGCCAGAGCAAGTAGGCCTACGTATTTTGTGGTGACATTTTTACATTCAGTAAAGTAAGTAGGCTGCTCTACTTGTCGCACATCGCCTCCACGGAAATTATGTATCATAGCAACCACAGCTTCTCGAAAAAAAACACTGCGCCTCCAAAACGCACCCTAGCGCTGGCAGCTACGCGTTTTCAGAACAGCAGGTGGCGTTTTCAGCTGGCAAAAAACGCTTTGGTGGACACGGGGCCACAACAGAGTAAAATATCAAATTTCCATCACAGAAGAAATAAACTATTTAACTACATCGCCTACTTAAAGATGGTAGAAGCACAGAAATCAAGGACAAATTACCAAATCAACAAAATCTGTCAGTAAAATTTGACAGTCAAAACGCTCTCCTTCTGAAATGCTCCCTGTGGGATTTGAAGCTGCACAGAAGTGTAGTTGTGTGGTTTAATTTTATTTATTGGATTTAGGATATTTCAATTGTTTTGACATTAATGAAAAATCTGTTGCTCTTTGTAAGGATTTACTTGCATTATCATGCTATTATATTATAAGTGGCATAAAATGTTCAGAATTTGACAATGATTTTGTTTATTTTGTTGTAATCAGCTCATTTGCATAGCATTCACATTTTTCTTTGATTATCTTGCTGATGTCCAGGTACAGAATAATTAAAGACCCTGCAGGCTGGCTGAAGGTGGACAAAGAGACGGGTCTGATTAAGGTGAAAAGCGCCATGGACAGAGAGTCCCCCTTCGTCAAGGATGACAAATACACAGCACTCATTGGTGCATATGACGATGGTAGGTGGGAGACAAGACTTGTCCAAAAAAAAGTTATCTGAATAAGGATTCATCTTGCTGTGAGTGTGTATTTTGTTCTCCTGATGTGTGTATGTCTGTTATCTCACCAGACGAAATCCCAGCCACAGGAACTGGTACTCTAGTGATCCACCTTCAAAATGTCAATGACAATGCACCCACCATTAAGGAACGTGAAATCAAGGTGCATCTTTTCTCCCAAACACTTCAGTCGTTATGTTTTAAAGCAAATTTAATGCAAATAAAATTTAAAATTGACATGTTTTGGGCAGAGAACTTGTATTATGTGATTTTGTTATTTGAAATAAATTAATATTCAAAATATTACAAAATTTTGATAAATCAATAATTAAATACTAACTTCAGAGGTAAACATAAGCAAAGGCTACAGTGTGCAGTAATGTGAAGAGCGTAAACAAAGACTTAAATCTGACATTGTTTTCCCAGGTGTGTAACAAGGACTCGGCTCCTCAGCTGCTGTCAGTAACAGATAAAGACGGACCGGGCTTTGGTGCTCCTTACAGCGTCTCTTTACAGGGTCTCTCAAAGAACAATTGGACAGCTGGGATGAACGAGTCAAGTGTGTTATTTTGAGCTTTAATGAGGGGGGGATGGAGAAGGGAGAGAGAAGCAGCCCAACATAAAATAATAGGACATAATAATGATGCAAATTATAATTAGTTTTTCTCTAAACAGCATCTTCATGAGATGGTTGAAATTAGACAAAATGACAAACTCAAACAATGATGTTTTTTTTCCTCTTTGTTGCAGATCACAGCATCATTCTGACTTTATTCACTGAGCTGGCCAGTGGAGAGTACACCGTGCTCCTGAGGGTTTCAGATAATATGGGCCTGGAGCAGGACAGCAGCATCCAGGCCACAGTGTGTGACTGCACTGGGGAGGAGGTGTCCTGCCAAGGGCCTGTGGCAGGACACACAGATGTGCCGACAATCCTGAGAATATTGGGATGTATCGTGTTGCTGATCAGTAAGTCTGATATTTGATTTTAATACATAATGAATAGATGATTATCATAATTCCAGGGACAAGAGATGTTGATACATGATAGTTTGGAACCAAAGGAGAAGTCTTGAAGCTTGACATCACAACTACTGTATGGCTGGAACCCATGTAAGACACTTCTAGTTCAGGAGGACCCAATGAAAACCTGAGACTGTGCAACTAAAGTGCTGTCAAGGTGGTCTGTAGGACACTGCGTTCAAATAGTGTGTGCATCATAGTGATGAAGGAACTTGTCACCCAGTTCAACAGTGTTGCTCACTAATGTGTTTTAAGAGTTTTTAGATTTTATCTTTTAGCACAGAGGAAGACGATATGATACAACAAACAATACATGTTAATTAGACAATTCATTGTTCGTTTTGGTCTTTAGTAACAACATGTAAACATCTGATTTCTTTGGGGTTTTTTAAATGAGTTCAGTAGTGATCATGGCAACCTCTCTCTGTATCTCTGTTCTCTGTATGTTCAGTAGTGGTGTTGCTGCTGGTGAAGTTTGTGAGAGATGGATTCTTTACTGGAGGAAGACGTATTAGAGACGACATCAGGACTGACCTGTGATGAGGAAATCAGGCTGTCGGAGTCAAAACATTTTTTCTGGAAAGCATTTTCTGAGTTGATCTGAGCTGCTTTTTTATTATTTTAATTTCCTGCTTAAGCTTTTATCTGCAGATTTTGTTATATTTTATTTTTGTATTGATTGCTATGAGTTTGTCTTATTGATCTTGTGTTTTTTTTCTCTCTGTGAAGGACTTGTGTGATGTACATTAAGTTCTCTACAAATAAAGTTTATTGTTATATTATAACATCTGCTATGATAAAGAGGGGGGCAGAGGGGCTGATCAGGTAAATTCAGACAGAGGTTAGTCCTGATTAATTTGTGTTGCATCTCAGTCGAAGTTTGTTAAAATAATCAAGGCACAAAGTCAGGAACAGAAAACATTTCCAGTCATGAAATGGAGGCACATATCTTAGTCAGCTGCAGTTAAGCTGAGCTGCTGGTCAGACACTTGGTTAAAGTTTAAAGAGCCAAGTCTGATATTTACCAACTTGACCTATTTTAACATCAGTAGATCAGATGGTTGTAGTGAAAGCATCACCTCTGCACAATAGATTTTCTGGATGAAAGCCCAGTGGAAGTTAAGTCGATGCCTTACTGATGAGTTATAGTGAGTAGTTACTGGGTGGTTTATTAAATAAGATCCTCTATCACAGTGACTGTATCTTGACAATAACTTAATAAAATGTGTATTATTTTAAGCAGATTGTAACACATGTAAAGGTTGCTTTTTTATGCAAAACATAAGTTTACAAATGTGAAAGAAGTATTCAAAAACCCTTTAAAAGTACCAATATCAAATTATAAACTGCCATTCAGACAAAATTGCCCCGTCAGAGAATTATTCATAATATAGTTAGATTATTATCATTGATGTATTGTAAGAAGCCCTTTGGCAGTTTTAGTGTTTCAACTACTTTAACAGCCACTTTTCAGAGGCCAAAGGATATTTTTTTAATTGGCCTAAATATATAATAAATTGTAGGCTGAAGATGGATGTAGCTCCAGAGCCCAAATGAAAAGGAAATAAACAAAAAAGCATCAGTCTTGCTGTTTTTATTGCAGATATTTTAACCTTTGTTGTTGCTTACTGGACACGCACACAGATGGTTGCAGATGTGTTATTTTGCTAATGTATTGTACTTTACATTATTTCTTTGTAGACTTTGTGCTTCAATTAAATTGTCATAGATCATAATTGTCATAAATGTAAGTCATTGTTTTGTGTTTGTGTTTGAGGAATGCACTTACAAATGTCACAAATCACGGTGACATCCAGGTAGCCAGCAAATGCCACGTAACCCTCTGAGGGTGTGGTCAGTGAGTTATCAAATGCTTTTTTTAATGTTAGATGAGTGTGTGTTGACATCTCTCACTTTGTCAAACATGTTTTGCTGTTGCCTCCAAAGGTACTTTAATACAAACGCTTTGTTAATTTTGAATTCTTTATAAAGTTATCTTAATACAATTATGGATTGGTGAATGTTTTTTATTTATTTAAATAGAAATTAGTCTTTCACTTGAAAAACATCCAAATTTTATACAGTGTTGTGAAGCTGCAGTTGTGACAAAAGCAGTAAAGCTGTGACCCCCAAAACCCAACGTGGCCTTTTTTGGACCAGATGAGTGGTGTCCACTTGTGTAACTTGAAAACACTTTTTAAATGGGTTAAGTTATGCTGTTGTGCCACCAACCATCTGATTCAGATAAACAGCTAAAATGTTTTGACTGTCATTGGATAAAAAGCAGAGGCAAACGGAAGCAATACAGATAAGGAATTTTTAAGTCTGATATAGATTTTGATATTTGAGAATTTTAAAGTTTAAAATGTTCTTCTATTTAGAAACACAACAAAAAACAAAGATTATCTCTAAAGTGTACTTATGAGACCTCACCAAGAAAACATGACATAATGCAGCTTAAAAATAAACTTGTTTATTCTTATAAGAATAACTTTTAACACAACCAACACAGTTTAGTCGTGGGCCTTGCTCTAAGATTTATTTAGTATTATAGTATTATACGTCAAGATAATAATTCTGCACAGTATGAAAAAAATAAAGTGCAAAACAACACAAATCACTACTGTACACAATAAATGCAACTGGCCAGTGGCAATGAGGAGAACACTCCAAACCAAGTCAGTCCTTACTTGGTCAGTCAAATTATGCCATCACCAGCTTTAGCTAGAGGGCAGCAGACGATAATAGTAGATAGTGATGCCCTGCTTCACTCCTTAAAGGGAAGGACAGCCCAAACAAGAAATTAAGAGAGCTGTCACAAAAAAATGTATTATTTAAGGCACATGTCTGTGCATTTAACACGTAACACCAATTCGTGGCATCATAAAATACTGTTGTACACAACTCTGAAATAATTGGTTCTGAATAAATTTTCTGTTCTGTGCCCGTATTTTTCAAGCTTCTCAGAATTACTCATAAGAACACTGCTAAGAATTGATGTCAGTACTAATTTAAGTGAAGTGTAGGACTAAATCTAAAGTGTCAGTCTTATAGCTGATTTACAACACTTTGCTGTGCCGCAAACGGGGTTTTAGATGACGACATACACTCAGGTAAATTTACTTTATCTGAGTGCCATACACATATATCGTCCCCTCCAAAAGTATTGGAACGGCATGTCATGTTAATAAGTGTGTTTGTGTCACCACCGTCAGACGTCAACACCGTCATAGTTAACATAGTTGTTCACTGAAGACATTTGGGTTTAAGATCAAAGGATGAGTTTGAGACAAGAGTTCAGAATTTCAGCTTTTATTTACTGGTATTCACATCTAGATGTGTTAAACAACTCAGGACATACCAGCCTTACCACAGATAATTCTTGTTGCCCAGGTGTTGCCTTTTAGGTTGATTGTCCAAATATTAAATAGCTCTGCATGACTAGTCTAAGTTCTCATCCTTGGTTCAAACCAAGACTGCATTTCCTGTTAAAGAGGATAAACCAACATGAAGACCAGAGAGCTGTATATGAGAGAAAAGCAAGCAATTGCAAGCACAATAATTTGGAATGTCCTTAAAAAGTCCTTAAAAAGAAAGAAACTACTGGTTTAATGAGCAACAGACGTCCAACAGGTCGGCCAAGGAAAACAACAGTAGTTGATGACAGAAATATCATGAGAGCTGTGAAGAAAACCCCCAAAACATCATCAAGTGACATCACCAACGACCTCCACAGTGCAGAGGTGAAGGTATCACAATCCACTGTTGGAAGAAGACTCAGAGAGCAGAAATATAGAGGCCACATCACAAGATCCAAACCAATCACCAGCAGGAAGAATCAGGAGGCCAGATTGAAATTTGCAAACAAGTACAGAGATGAGCTGCAAAAGTTCTGGAACACAATCTTATGGTCCGATGAGACCAAGATTAATCCAAGCTCATCTGTGAAGCATGGTGGAGGTAATGTCATGGCTTGGGCGTGCACGGCTGCTTCTGGAACAGGCTCATTAATATTTATTAATGATGGAACTGATTGACTAGCAGGGGGGAGACCGAGGCCAGAGAAGGAGGGTTTGGACACTGGAACTGAGATGGCAGAGCAACCTGCACATGAATCACTTGAGAGCACCCACCCACACATACACAGACACAGATACAGAGGTTAAAACTGAAGCAGACATGCAGACTCTGATAAATGAGGCTACCTTGTGCCTTGAGCAGAGACAGAAACTGATAAAGTAAAATCAGAAGGGATACATGCAAAATACAAGAATGACACATATCAACACATGCCTGAATCAATGTGGCAGGGAAAGATGTCACATTTCTAGTTGACTCAGGAGCCACAGAATCACTCATCAGAACTCAAGAATTTCAAACCACTCCAAAAATGAGCGCTAGATATCTCAGAACAGGTAGGGGTTTCAGGGAAGCCTCTGGTAGAGAGATTTTCAGCACCACTAACATGCAGTGAAGAAACTGAAAAGCGTTTTAAACATTCCCTTTTGCTGTCTGATCATTGTCCCGCGCTCGAGATTTGTGAAAGACGGCTCTAGATTTAACGCCTTCCTGATGATGGCCATGAAGCTAGCATATCTAAACTGCAGTCTGTGTCTGAATGATATTGTTTTGGGTCATGTGATCACTGAAAAGAAAAGCCCTCTCACCCCAAAGCAAATTGAAGCAATTCAGATCATCCCAACATGAGAGAAAGAAACAGGTAAATGAACTTTGGTCACATTAAGGCACCATGGGCAGAAACCGCACATGGGGATTTTTTTTAATTGAAAGCTGGCTCTTTAATCTCCACCGACACTCGGTCTAACAGACTGTAACAATCCTTTCACTTGACCGTTGACAATAAGGGGTGGGGGGGGGGGCATGACTTCAGTGTTGACCACGGGGGACGACTGAGACCTGTAGCCTATTTTTCATCCAAACTGGACTCTGTTGCAGCCAAACTGCCTGAGAGCTGCGGCAGCTGCTGAAAAAAGCAGCTATAGCATCACGTGACATTGTGGGCTATTTCGATTTGACTTGGCTCTACATGCAGTATCAATGATTTAGCTTGATATGGCTAACATTACTGTTGAGAGATGCACTGTACTAAATCCTGCCGACAACGCCAAAATTGTGATGGCAATTTGAGTTTTCAAAAAAAAGCTCAGACAAACACTTTTGGTGAGTTTTATTCAAGTCTTCTGCAGAAGGACTCACAGCAACACACATACGCCGTGTACATGTATGCTCAAATGAGTGAGGAGACGTCAGTGAGCCTGTTATTTATCCAGCTTTAGGTTCAATCATATCGTCCCACAGAGACACGTTGTCCCTGAAGTCTGGATAACACAGAGAACAGAGATATTTTGACTGTTACGTTTACTCAGCACAGAGTCCGGGGTTACATGCAACATGTTTGGAATTCCCATTAAAAGCTGCATCACAAATGGATTTAAAAAAGACATAATAATCACAGCATCCAACAAGAAACAAAATATCTATATATATATACTCATAGCAATCAATAAAGAAACAATAAAATATAACAAAATATGCAGATTAAAGCTTAAGCAGGAAATTAAAATAATAAAAAAGGCTTGTATCTCAGATAAACTGAGAAAACACTTTTCCAGAAGAGATGAGTCTTCAGACAGGACTTAAAAGAAGACACTGACTCCGACAGACTGATTTCCTCAGACAGGTCATTGCAGATGTTGTCTGATTGTTATGGTTGTCCTGAAGTAAAGACTCCATCTCTTGCAAACTTCACCAGCAGCGAAAGCAGCACTGAACATACAGAGAACAGAGACACAGAGAGAGGTTTTCATATTGTTACTAAAGACCAAAACGAACAATGAATTGTCTAATTAACATGTATTGTGTGTTGTATCATATCGTCTTCCTCTGTGCTAAAAGATGAAATCTAAAAAGTTCCTTCATCACCATGAACACACACACTGTGGTGTCCTACATACCACCTTGACAGCACTTTAGTTGCACAGTCTCAGGTTTTCATTGGGTCCTCCTGAACTAGAAGTATCTTACATGGGTTCCAGCCATATTTGTGATGACTTCTCCTCAGCTTATCTCCCGTCCCTGAAACTATGATGAGCATCTTTTCATATTTAATTAGATTTAAAATATCAGACTTACTCAGCAGCAACAGGATGCCTGCAAGTGTTCCCAGGACAGCCGGCAGGTTGCTGCTTCCTGGCACACTCCTGCCTTGGCAGGACACCTCTTCCCCAGTGCAGTCACACACTGTGGCCTGGATGCTGCTGTCCTGCTCCAGGCCCACACAATCTGAAACCCTCAGGAGCACGGTGTGCTCTCCACTGGCCAGCTCAGTGGCTAAAGTCAGATTGATAAATTCTGACACAAACAAAAAGGAAAAAACCTTTATTGTTTGAGTTTGTCATTTTGTCTAATTTCAACCATATTCTCATGGAGATGCTGTTTGGAGAAAAATTATTTGTAATTTGCATTATTATTATGTCCTATTATTTTATGTTGGGCTGCTTCTCTCTCCCTTCTCCTACCCTGGTTCATCCCAGCAGTCCAAATGTTCTTCGAGAGACCCTGTAAAGAGACGCTGTGAGGAGCACCAAAGCCCGGTCCGTCTTTATCTGTTACTGACAGCAGCTGAGGAGCCGAGTCCTTGTTACACACCTGGGAAAACAATGTCTGATTTAAGATTTTGTTTATGATCTTCACATTACTGCACACCGTGGCCTTTGCTTACTTTTATCTCTGAGGTTAGTATTTAAAATGATTGATGTGACTTGTTTTGTAACATTTTAAATATTGTAGCATATTATAGCATTTTTCATTTCCATCACATGGTACAAGTTCTCTACCCAAAACATGTCAATTTTTTATTTTATTTGCATTAAATTTGCTTTAAAACATAACGACTGAAATGTTTGGGAGAAAAGATGCACCTTGATTTCACGTTCTGCAATGCTGGGTGCATTGTCATTGACATCTTGAAGCTGGATCACAAGAGTACCAGTTCCTGTGGCTGGGACTTCATCTGGTGAGATAACAGACATACACACATCAGGAGAACAAAATACATTCAGTTCTAGGGAAGCCAAAACCATAATGAGAAAACCAGATAAGCTTGTAGAACCTTGTCCCCCTACCATCGTCATATGCACCAATGAGTGCTGTGTATTTGTCGTCCTTGACGAAGGGGACTCTCTGTCCATGGCTTTTCACCTTAATCAGACCCGTATCTTTGTCCACCTTCAGCCAGCCTGCAGGGTCTCTGATCATTCTGTACCTGGACATGAGCAAGATAATCACAGAAGAGTGTAACTGCTATGGAAGCGAGCTGATTACAGAGAACATGCTTCATGATGGAGCGTTCACAGACCTGACATTCAGTTAATATTCATTCAGCTGCGTCCACTAGCCGGCACAGCTCTCTGCGACCTGGTTTTGTTCTATCCTCTCAATACACCACAGGGAGCATTTGAGAAGCACATGGCTTCGTCAGATTTAGCTGTCTTGTTCAGATTTTGTTGGTTAGGTCATAACCATAACCAACATAATAACCAACATGATAACTTTGATTTTTGTGCTTCTACCATGATTAAATAGGCTAGTTAAATAATTTCTTTCTTTCTTGTTTTGTCTGTTATTGCTGATGTACGATCAGGAGTCTGCACAGAGTGTTTCTTTTTGAAAACATTTCTGTGTCTGACTTCTGTCACGATTCATCAGCTCTGTGCTGCTGGAAGTGGCTTCTGTCAAAAATAGACCTGCTGCGTATTCTCCAGAGCCGAAAGCCCCTTTTTATAAAACACGCTGCAGCAAGTCTGGTTGAACCTCAGTCATTATCTAGAATATCTGCGATTAGCTCTGGCAGAGTTGCAGCCGGAACCAGCAGCAAGCTTTCTGGCTGGAGTAATCTGGAAGAACACCAATTAAAACGCTCAGTAACACGTTATCTTCACTTGTCGCTCCGACACTGAGAGCAGACGAGAGGAAAGACACAGTTCGACTGGCTTAAATGTTGCTTTATGTAAACAAACACGTGTAAACACAATGGGCGGTATAAAGCTCATTAAAAGAATCTCGCTCATGTCCATATATCGCATGCGATAAGTCAATAATGTAAATATCGTGAAAAGGCTGCCTGTGATTAAAAAACTTTTACTTTGATTTTTTTGTGTGATTTTGTATCAAACCCTCAGTTGGTGATTTTGTTTTCCGCTGTTACGTCATTTTGTTCTCAATGAATTATACAATGAACAGAAAAGATTTTTTTCGTTCATCAAGATCTGATGTGTGATTCAAGTGTTACCTTAATGTTTCTGAGCAGTGTAGTAACATGGTACATCAGGGTTTGATCTTACATGACTTTCTGGTTGCGTGCAGTGTCTGGGTCAGAAGCGGTGAACTGCACCACATCGCTGTCGACTGCAAGGTCCTCCGGTTTTGACACAACCTTCTCTGCTGGTTCAAAGACTGGAGCCTCGTTGGCGTCCAGCACATTCAGCACCACTGTGGCGGTGGCAGTGGGCAGAGGGACAGCAAAGGAACCTCATTCTCCACTGCAACCAACAGAACGTGGCTGTTGGTCTTCTCAAAGTCAAGACCCTGGTTGGATGGAAACAAAGCACAGCACTAACTTGTTTACATGAGAGCGAATGCTATTTAAGAAACTGGTCTCAGAAAGTAATCTGTAAATTAAATGTTTTACTGACAGATGTCTTCATGAATTCCTGGTTTACTTCCTACCTTGGCAGTAGAAAGGATTCCCTCAGTTTTGTTTCGTCCCGTTGTCACAGTGAAAAGTCCTCCAGGATCACCACTGACAATTGTGAACTTGGCGTTCCAAGCTGGGGTATGCGGTTCGTCACCATCGGTTACTGACAGTGTTATGATCTGAGCCTCCGCTTTGTTTTCCTCAATTGTTGCTGTATACTGGGAGAATGCAAAGGATGTGTGAAGGTGTGGGAGTGAAAAATGAAGAAAACAAAGACTGGAAAAAGGCTGTTGCCTGATAACTAAGTAGAATTTCATGGTCTGTATCATGTAGTTAATTTACTTTAAGATAATCATGTCTTCCCAGGACCAGACTGATCTCCAATCCTACATAACTACTAAGTAAAATGACATCATATTACATATTACCAAAAATAATTATGTGAGCTAACTACTTCCAAACAATTTTTCTCTTGTGCTGGTGGAAAGGTGGGAAAATGACACTTCAGCATGGTGAGAGCTTGACAAATCTGCTGTGCCTTGTTAGGGTCGCTAAGCTATGATTTAACAGTTGCTCTTTGAGGGAGGAGTTTAGCAAAAAATAAATTTCCAGCTACAAGTATGTTGTACTTACGGAGGACTGAGTGAAGGCTGGAGCCTTGTCATTGCTATCTGTGACAGTAAGGATTACTTTCGCTTGTCCAGTCAGCCCTTCTCCCTTTGAGTCTGCTGCTTGTACCACCAGTGTGAACTCTGGGTTTCTCTGTTAGAAGAGAAGGTTCAGTGTGAAAGTTTTAGTGCCATCAAGTGGTGAGGGTTCCTAATTGCAACCAGTGGCTCACGGTGCGTTCACGTGTTCCTCGGACGGCCTCATTTCCCGAGTTGTGAAGTCGTTGTGTGTTCATGTGCTCTTAAGTCGGAATGTGAGATCAACATGTGAGGTGAGCCGTGATTATTTAATTTGATGCCTGTGACCAAACACCAAAACTAATGACGTTCATATTAGTCTTGGCTGTACTTTGTACTACACTTCAGATAACTGAGTTAACTAGGGGTTGGGTGTCTTGTTCAGGGACATGTGTCTTATCCACTGCACCATCGCCACCCCGGAGCTCACATGGAAGCTTTTACACAGACCTGAACCAAATCAAACGGGACTTTGTCTGAAAACCAGATAATTCCAACATTTAGATGTGAAAGCACGCTAAGACAGGTGACTTATATTTTAAAATCCTTACCTCTCTGTCCAGCCCAGTGGCTTCGACTCTGATGACTCCAGTGTTTGAGTTGATGGCAAACAGGTCAGGGATAGTTGCTGGGTCCTGGCTCATAATCTTGTAGCGGATATCTGCGTTGTCAGTGTTTGGGTCGTCAAGATCTTCGGCCACAACAGTAATCACCTCAAAACCTTGAGAGAGAGAAGTCAGAAGTCAATATTAAGTTCAGGCTTTTCAAAGTATTCAGAGCATTTTATTAAACCTGCAGTGCAGAACTTTTGTCTTCCCTTCTGACAGTGAGAGTATTTACACAGGACTGTCCACACATGCTTAAAGATGTACAGGCTCTGCCATACTGAGTTGCTCCTGACACTACGTTGCTCCCCCTTCAGCTTGGAATAAAACACATCACTGCCCGTTCGTCACAGACACCATTTTAAAACGCTGATATGCTTCAAATACAAAGAGATTTACCTGGCAGCCGTAGGCTTAACCAGCATTGTGTGAACTCGTTTGGCAAGAATTTTTATATTTAACAGTCCAGCAGCACTCCAGCTTTAAAGTGTCAGCCTTATTTACTAAATGAAGTTGGGGCGTAGTGACACCAGAGGTATTTGGCCGAGTGCTCGAGCTGGGCCAGAAGATCTGACAGACCCCTGGAGGTAGTCCTTTAGGCCACTACCATTGTTGTTTTACTTCAGGGAGCCAGTGGAGGTCATGAAAGAGGGGGTTCACATGGGAGAACTTTGGTAGATTGAACACGAGGCGTGCTTTAGAAATTCTCATCAATTATTGAGGATGTGTCCAAAGCTGTTTTTGATTTTGCCATCTGACACACTCTATAGTTCTCTACACTGAATTCACTCATTAGTGAATAAGGAACAGTTTCTATGTAATGAAGAAATTGAAGAAGCTTCGGCTTCATTACTGAGCTTCTTCTTCTTCCCTACTCTTCTAGACAATATTGGCAGACCAATATACTTTCACTGGGGAACTTTGTTCAGGTTCTCAGCATGTACTCCAGGTAAAGCAACAGTGAACAGTAAACACACCAATGCAGATCTCATTCGGTACCTGCTGTTCTGAAAACGGTCACAGTTTGTTGGAGCAGGTCCCGGATTTTACTATATCAAAGTTTAAGAAAAAACATTAGCAGCTGCTTTTTTCTCATCTAAAAGTGAAACCACATTTGAACACTAACAGACATGTTTTGCAGGCTGAAATGAGATCTACTGACAGTACCTATTGGTGAGGACTCAGCAACTTCTCCCAGGTAAGTGGCTTCAGTGAAAATAGGTTTGTTGTCGTTCTGGTCGATTACGCTCACCGACAACTTCCATAGGAGCCTCAGCCTGTTCTGAACCATCTGCCACAGCATGTAATTGAAACTGCACAGAGACAAACAACATATATTATGATAAAGAAAATGCAAGAATAATCCATGTAGCTCCATGCCTTTACATCATTAGAGCATAAACAAAGGTGGCATTAAGCACATTCCTGACACTTTATCACTGTGAGTACAAAGCAGCTGTTTTCTGAAGGAGCAAACAGGGTGAATGTTTGGTTCTCTGAGAATACATTTATTTGGAGTAACATGGAGCTCTTCCACGGTCAACGGTGTCAGCAGAAACATAGAAAAGCCCATCAATACAAGACGAGTTGGGAGTGAGAATATTTTGGATTTTACTGTAACAGTTTTAAATGTTGACAGTTTGATTATGCCGCGACGGCAATTTCTGAGTTATATTCAACTGAATCACTGCAAAGCCTCCTCCATACATGAATTATTTCACATTTCTACAAATTTAAATCGTGCACTCATATAAAGAGATGTCTCAAGTTTTTCTGTCCTGTTATATTTGGTATCTGATACAGAGACAAATCTAATGCTTAATTTTACTTAATATTTACTGAATTCTTGAATAAATATATGTTCTGTTTGGATTATGTTAATATCACATAATTAAAATCATGTTTCACAATGATCATTAAGCAGATCAGTGTCAACAGTTCGGTACAGAAAGAAATTTTAATCTGCCTTTTGCAAGAGCAACTAACAGACTGGTAACTCAGTGTACTTTTACATTTCTTTACCAAGTGTGTTGAGATGTTTCGAAAACTCTGATCAAGACCTTGTCTGATCCTGAAAAGTGGACAAAGAAAAATGTATAAAACTACATCAGAGGATGCTTACCGCGTGAGGCGTCTTGTTTCTCTCTGTCCAGTGGTTTTGTGATATACAGATTGCCAGTGTTTCTGTCCATGGTGAAAAGGCCAACAGGAGGCTGATCAGCTCCGGACCAGAGATGCTGTAATAGACCTTCTTCGTTTTATCCTCAGAAGAACGAATCTGGACAATAAACCAGGACTGAGTTATCCCCCTGTCACTGACAACACAGTTGCAATGTTGCAAAGATATTGTAATTTTAATGACAGTAGTTGAAGTAGTGCAGAGGTCTTTGACTTATGCTACAGTTGCATTCATTTCTGACATACAGAAACTGAGAGTGGCCTGGTTACAGCGTTCTACATCTTTAGTTCCTCTTACTTGAGATATCTTCAAGGGGTAGGGTCCTCGGCCATTCTCAGGAACACGCATTGTAGGAATAACCCACTCTCTCTTCTTCCTCCTCAGTCCTTCACCAGACTTGGGGAAATGCAGAACAGGCACCAATGTCTCAGGTGCACTCTGGAAGAACATGTACATTTGTATTGGAAGAGGGACAGTGTTTGATGAAAAATGACAAAAATAACAAAAACAGAGCCTTTTCACTGTCAAACTACACAAGATCTTCATTATTCCACACTCATTCTTCCTTCAGGCTCCTTCAGTAGTGTCTCTAATCCTACCTCTGTGTTATTAGCAGAGTCCACTTCAGTCAGGTGATGCTGAAGGTTGTGATCTTCATGGTGATGCTCAACATTTTGGTGGTGGTTACCATGGTGAAGCCCATAGTGCAAAACCCTGACAGGAAGAGTCATTTTGCGACCTTGCGAGTCCCAGGAGTGGATGAAGAAGTCCTGGTGTCCTTCATGAAGAACAACCCGTCTCTTTACCTGGAGGGGAAAACACTCATCAGTAAAGATTTCTACATGACAAAATCAAAACTTGGGCAAACTGAACTGCTTAAGAGGACAAAAAATGATGATGTTGGAGAGCTGAACATTGGAAACTTCAATTTTTAAACTCTACTGACCGTCAGTGTGCCGTCTGTCTGTACCATGAAACGTCTGTCATCACTGCTGAAACCAAATCTTGTGCGGTCTGTGCAGTCAGAGAAGCCCACTGGAAGAGGACAGAAGAAACAGGAATCAGTTACAAATGCAGTACATACAGAGAAAATGAATTATCAAAGTAATGTGAACCCTAATTCTAATCAGATCAGGCAGCGAGTGACAGAACAGCTCTCTTGATTGTTCTTACCTTTGCCCAGTCTTGTGCCCGGCATCAGGTGCTTTCTGGTCACTTTGAAAACGACCATTTCTGACCCGAATCCAGGTAAACATGTCATCTCCTCAGCTGTCACTAAATCTGAGGACTTTGAGAGGAGAAACAACCTTTAGCTGAATCACAATCCAGATGGAAAGTGTGAAATAAGCAGGCTGCAAGAAAACTTTTCAGTCAAAATGATTCAAAATGATTCGACACCAGTGTAAACTGTGATGATTTTTTTCTCAACATGTCAGAGAACACAGATCTGTGGGAGAGATTCTGAATGTGTAGGAAAAGTTTGAACATGAACAATAAGCGTGCTGTAACAGATGAGCTATTAAAGTCTAGGATTTTATAACTGAATTAAAATTAAAATATTTATCATTGAAGTAAAAAGGTGCCAAATTAAAAGAGGTTGCTTCCCCAGACAAAGACACAAAAGAGGGAAGACTAAATCATGTTGTTGACTGAAAAGTTGATCTACAAGAGAACACATTTAAAGGCAGTGCAGAATGCCTGAGAGCCTTACTGCATTTTATAATGTCACCCATATTTTCACCGTCCACTGGGCTTTCCTTTAACATAAATGAAAATATTTCCACCATAAATTGAAACATAAAAGCAGAAATATCTGCTGATTCTTTATTGTCCTTCAATAAATTTGTTTCCACCATTCATACATCACATATGAACAACATGAACATACCTAACAACATATATTAAACACCTCCAAACAGCACATTTATACACAAATTGACACCAATCTAACATACTTTTTTTAATGAAGTAATTTTGTTGAGAAGTGCTCTGGCAAAGGGGATAAAACTTCTGCTACAGCCTGTTTCCAGGCCATGGATCTGTATCTACGTCCTGATGGGTGAAGAATGGTTTGAGAGGACTGACGGATGTCGTGTGCTTTTCCTAAAGTGGATTTTCTACTTAGGGTCAGAAACGTTCGGGGTGGGGAGCCCAAATATTTTAGAGTGTTTGTGATGCGTGACAGTTTGTTCCAGTTGGACACACTGAGTATGTTGAAATAACAGGTGGAGCAGTGAAGGAAGATGGGTTTAAATATGCTTTTGTAGAGCAGCAGCAGAAGGTGGCGTGACAACAGAAAGTTATTTGAGTTTTGGAAGGCAGAAAGTCTTTGTTGGCAAAAAGTATCTACGGTTGATCAAATTTCAGTCTATTGTCCAGAGTGAGTCCAAGGTATTTGAAGCACTCCACCATCTCAGCACCTTCCTTATTAAGGTAGCGGGGAGGATGATCGATTTTGAGCAAAAGGTAAATGAGAAATCCATGTGTGATCAGTAGTATTTGGTATTGTGCAATACCTATGAGCTTTTAAGTTTCGTTTCTCACCAGAATCCGCAGGAGAGGAGAAGTGTTGGTTTGGGACAGACAGTCTAACCGGCCCATAGGAGCTATTCGTCTCCTCAATAGGAAGAGATACAGCCCACTTACGTCAGTATTCACTGTTTTATCAACATTTCAATGTTTTGGAAGCTTTATGTGATTTGGAACGTGATTGTATGGATAGAAATAGTGTTTTGAAGAAAACTTCCAATAAAAGTGAACATATAAACAATAAAATAAATAATACAATAAAATATGGCCGAAACATGGACATTCATCTGGTATATTGTTGAAAAATTGTGTAATAACTGTTGTATATTAGTTTCTTTTCATGAAATTTACAGTTTCACTTGTATTCCAAGATTTATCAGAAGATATTCAGTTGCATTATAATCAGTTGGATGATGGTTTTGATGGTGATATTGCTATTAAAATATAGGTTTTATACGATTTATTGCATCAGCATTAACTCTTTAATAGTAGGATAGTTGATTTATATTTCTTAGCTTCTGACCTGTCAAATGAGACCAGTAGTATGCATCTAGGCCAAATGGTTGAGGAGTTATCACAGAATCATTTATGTTTTAAGCATTTTCCTGGACATAGGTGTCTGTTTCCAAGAAGTTAATGCTCAACATTTTTACGAGGGAGGACCCCCAGACCTGCCTCTTAATAAGTGTCCCCTCCAGTGTGGAAACACAACCTGTTGTCTTGCAATTCAACAACAAAATTACCCCATAATAACTATACATTTCAATTATCAATAAACCTTAACTCAAACTGCTAATATAGAGAGTGATGGTCCTTTAAAAATTCATTAGTTAATTGAAATAATATCATATGATTGAAAACCTTCTTTTCAATTCAGTTTTATTACATGGAAGAAGCACCGTGAAAATCATGCCCATCCAATAAAAATGAGTCTTCACTGAAAGAAGAAGCAGGTTGATGTATAACTGAAATGTCAAAATTGCTAGGAGTAACAAAGCTCTCCAAAAACATCCAAATAGTTTTCTATCAGAGGTAAAAAAAAAAGAAGTAAATCTCACCTGGAAAAGAACAAAAGAAACTGCCAACAACGCAAAACCTGCCGTCCCCATTTGTCTGCAAATCCTCTTTAAATATTCCTCCCAATGAAAGTTCAAAATTAATTAAATTAAAATTAATTATAAGGAAATTATTTCACTGTTTCTTGTTGCGGCTTGAAAAGACAGATAAAAGTAGTTCCTGTTGCTTCCTATTTATGAATATCCAACAGATGTACCGCAGACAATAACAGCATTCTTCTTCAGTGAGCTGTATCCGTATTATATACTCACTTCCCGTCTCTGTTCTTCAATGTAAATCACTAACCAACTTCCTGTCTGTCTTTCTCTCTTTTACTTTTTCTCTCTTTTCCCGTCTGTCTCTTTCACACCATCTCACACACGCTTGGCAAAATTATCAACACTCTGTATTTTCATGCTGACTTCACTTATTTTCATGTTTTGTTGAGGTAAGATCTGATTTTAAACTACCAAGTGGGAATTAAGATTCCAACCATGTTGTTCATCAACAATGGCTACCAAGAAATGTATATATACAATACATTTTTCAGTTGTCAACTCATTAAGGTGATGCCATCCTGAGAGTGTTTAAGTCATTGGGATGAAACCAGCCTTGAAACCAAACTCTAGGTTTCGGTTCCCCATTTTCATTAAAGTAAATTAGATCCTCCCCTAAAGTCAGACAGGACAGAAAGTCCTGTAACACAGACACTATTTTTGATGTATTTCATTATTAATGCTGTATTCACACAGAACTCAGCTCTCTGCAGGACACTTATGAACAAGGTGGCAGACAAATGCAAGCAATACATAAGTGGTATAGTTATATAATTTCATGACGTGTCTATTTAAATTCAATCAATCAATCACGATAAATGTTAAATCATTATGTCTTTCAAGTTTAAAGGCTGATTTTTGCTCCTAAGTGAAAATTGAACAGATGGTTGTTGTGGTTTTAAACTTTTCTTTATGGTCAGAACAAACATTTGATGCCAAACAGTGGATCACTTCACATATCCGTTCAAAACTATTATCATAAAATCTTTTTTTAAAAACTATGATCAGTAAATCTTTTTAAAGTGCTAATTCATTCACTATTCAAATTAATTAAATTAAACATTTAATGATGAACATGTATTATATTTTTGACAAAAAATACTTTGGAACACCAAAGTATTTTCAAAGCATAACAGCTGCAATCGTAAAAGTAAAAGTATGTTAATCTTTGTTCATTTTTAATAAAATTGAATTGAAGTCACCTGTGCAAACATCCCCAAAAACATTTTGAGGGAGACGGTCAAATGATGGCAATAATGATCCGTCATAATTCGGCATTAAAAGAAGAAGAAGCGGTTAAATCTTACGCTCATCATTTGCAGGTAACAGCAGTGTTCGACTACCTGCTGATATTCATGCACTACACAGGTAAGTACATAGTGAAAACAGTGCAGCACATGTAAGTACACTAACGGAAGTGTACGAATGACAGCCATTTTTTTGGAATTTGCTTTAAAGGTAAAATGTGGATTTCCAGTTGATTGTGACTGGACTAGTTCAGCATCTTAACATACGCTGGTCACAAACTGGGATAATAAAGTGTTTGAATTTAACTACGTATGGGGACAAGCTCCAAACTCCACTGGAGTCTTTCCAAAGGAAGTTTTTTGTGATGGCATGAAAAGATGCCGCAGAAAAAAATAATGCTGGCAAGACAGGTCGTAGTCTCTCTCGCCCTTCTTACCACCGGCAACCTCAAAGCAAGGTGACCTAACCTCAACAACCAACCTAGGTGACAGGAAGTGGTGTTGGACCCTTGTTTTGTCACAGTTCCATATGTGATCAGGAGCTTTCTCCAGCACCAGACTCTCATTTGTATTCTTGTGTTTTTTAAACCAATCTTTCCCCACAGGGGGCTGAACCCTACGGCTCTAATGGCTAAGGGGGCACTGGAGAGGCCTGCTGTCTGCATCATGTCATTTTATTTTGGTGATGTCTAATAAGTAAACATAGCAAATATTAGGGATAATATTTGTTTATGTTGTGTTTCTGGAAAGAAGAGGATTTGTTGCAGCTGTATGTGTTTCTCTGTGCTTTCTCCATGTTCCTTTTCTGCCCTCGTTCTGCCTCTGAAGTACTTCAGCTGATTGCTGAACGAGGTCCACCTGGCCTTGGAAGGCGGTCTTTAAAAGCTCCTGTGCAAGCGTCAGAAAGGAGGCTTTTTGATTTGGGACTGCTGGTCTTGCTGTCTCTGAGCTCGGGTATGTTTGTGTTATGTTCTTGTGTTTTTGGTGTTCTTAATTTATTGTCTTGTTACGTTAATAAATTCACTTGATATGGTTGTTTTAAAGGTGTTATGTGTGTTAAGTTTGGGTCAGTGTTGGGGTATTTTTGCCCCATGTTGCCACAAAAGGGTGGGGCGTAAGACATTTTTAATTTTAAAATCAAATACGAAAATCAGTACCTGTCTTAAAAATCCCACATCAGTCAGACTAAAGTAAGGCTTCAGGTTGCCTCAAGATAACTTTATAAAGAATTCAAAGTTAACAAAGCATTTGTAATAAAGTACCTTTTGGAGGAAACAGCAAAACATCTTTGACAAAGCCATAGAGATGTCAAATGACAAACATTTAATCATTTGATAACTCACTGACCACACCCTCAGAGGGTTACATGGCATTTGCTGGATACCTGGGGCGAGTTCAGCGCAGACAAAAAAATTTTTTTTCAGCGGAAACGGTGGTCCCCTGAACACCCTGTTGTGTACGCAAACGCACTGAATTTTCCCACCTTTTCAACGCCGTTGTGTTTACAAACTTGTGGCAGCTGATTGGGTAACACCTGAGACTTGCCCAGCAAACGGAAGAAAACACATCTGTCTTCGGACTGGAAGTCAAATATGGCTCAGACAGGCACAGAAAATCGACTGTGCAGAGATGATTCTTTCACTAAAATTATCTGGGGTCTCATTTATAAAACTGTGTGGAGAAACCTCAAAGTGTCTGTGCGCCCTAAAGCCAAAAATGGTGTACGCCAAAAAACATTCAGACTTATAGAACCGTGCATAGGCACAGTAGTAAGCAAGTTCCCTTTATAAATCACAACCAATTTGAAATGCGGCGCGCATGTGAGGGAGCTCCATGTCTGACCCTTCAAACGGAAATAGTTGCCTATAAATTGTCAGTGAAACGCCCTTCATTAATATTAAAACCTCCTGACTAAATGAAGAAAAGAAGGCAAATTCTGACAGAAAAGCTACTAAAATTCAATTTAACTGTGTGACACTGACGTTCCTTTGAGTGAAGCTGAAGCATGATGTTTGGTGGGTAAAAAACGAACTTTCATGGAACGCTTGTGCACCAGAGGAAAGGGGGGCACCGGAGCTCCACCACTTTATAACTTAAATGCAAAGAGCTTTTTAGAGATTGTATGTTTCTTTGACACTGACAATATTAGGCTTTGTTACCTTGTTGGCTGACGTTACATTTGAATACTATAATCCCAAATTTAGGCCACACTACTGTATGTTAACACACTTTAAAGCTGAACTTGACCAGTCACAAGTTATTGGCGATACCTCTCTTGCTACCTGATAACACATTTTATTTTAAAAGCAAATTGCATAAAAAAATGGTCAGTGTGTCCAAGCCACGACAGCACAGGCTGAGAAACCTACTATAGTGTTTCTCAATTGGGATACTTCTGTTAGTACACTTACATGCAGTTATGGATGGATATCTTTAGATTTTAACATTAAAACTCTTACCAATTCTGCTTATCAGTCTTATTGATTGTTTTTGTTATCTTTTAAGAGAAAAATAAATAACAACAGAATTAACATTGCATTGTTTTCTGAAACGTAAAATAAATAAAATTATCAATTTCAAGCAAAAATGTTTTCTTGTGATTAGGGCTCCAAATAGAGAAGATTCGATGGGCTGAGCCTAATTCGACACAGTCGAAGCTTCGCAGCCTGTTACAATATACATTACAACGTTTAATGCTGTAAATAAACATGTAAAAAAACCTCCAATAAATGTTTTTTAAAGTGCATAAATAAATCCAAAATTGTAACCCCGGAGCATGTGTAGGCGTAGCGTGTATGTGTGTGGTGGCATAAGAGGAACACTTGTAAATCCTTAGCTGATGACAGCCCTGGTTGTGATGATGGAAATCCAAAACAAAAAGTTGCAAAATCTTTAAAATAGACAATCAGCTGGCTGATGGATACATTTAATCATGAACTCATGTTCGCATAATTTATTAAACTCCTTGTTTGGGCTCTAGGCTGCTAGCACCGAGAGATGAACTTTGAGCTGAGGCAGTCGATAACCTGCATTTCTCTGCCTGTACATGATGCACTTTTGTTGGACAGAGTGTTTGTCTTTTTGCCTTTACATGCAAAAAATCTTCTTGCTTATGTGGCAACTAGCGTTGTCAACATCAACTCTGCTGAAGTCTAACCACACACCACAACTTCCCTCCGTCTTTTTCTACCCCGCCCCTCTCCATCCTGAAAAGTGCAATATAGACCTAAAACGTTTTTCAAATAAACATGTCAAGTATTATCCTAATCAAGCTAGGCATGAAAAATATTCTAACATCTGTGGTACTATTCACATAAACATGTGGGAATATTTCACCACTCTTGGAACAAAAAACACAACAGATCATCAATAAAGACATTTTTTACAACTATAAGTACAAAACAACATCTAGAAAGACCTATTTCAGATTAAAATACATTCTGTTTATACAAAGTACATGCATAACTTTGGGTAAGATGTTCTTCTCTATTGTTAATGTACCTTTTACTATCACTATAGTTATTGTTTCTAGCACTGGAGGGTTTTTTTCCACAAGTTTCACATTGCTGTTTGCAGTTGAAAGCTTCTTGCTGGTCGCACAAAGTTTACAACAGACAACAGTGTTCTCAGACTGTGACACAATAATACCAATACTTCCAGCTGTTGAAAGACCATCTGTCTCCCTCGTTCTCTATTCTTCCTTTAGCTTTCTGGCTAGCAGCTGACTTAAGGTCCAGCACCAACATAAGGTCCGACTTCTTGACTTGACCTGCCCCGACCTGCCGTGCAGCTCGCGAATACACGTCATCGACAAGAAAACTGTGTTGTGGTAACCCAGTAAAGCAGCATTTACTGGGAAAAGTAATATTACAGTGTTAAGATTAAATTATTTTAACAAATGTAATCGTATTTCACCAAAGACTTAGTGGTTGGATCATAGATCATGTGGTGATGGATGTTTACAAACCAAATGAAAAGAAAATCAGTTGTTTTGAATGCAAGATTTAATGATTTACAAGTATGATCTGTCTTGCACTTTTGAAACTTTACCGTACTGTAGATAATAGAACCATAGCTACATAAAAAGAGCAGTATTCAGTGTTTTTACAAAACAGTTGCTTAACGCCTTTCTTAGCCTACAAGTACATGTATCACCGGCAGTAGAGGGCTTCCGGTCAGCGCCAGAGTTTTTTTTGCACAGGTTTCAGATTGCTGTGCTGCTTTAGAAAATGCCTTGATAAATTAGATGTGGAATTTTTCTTGGAGGAAAGCTTTTTGCATATCGCACAGAACAGAAGGCAATGTTCATAGACTGTGACACAATAATGCTGTGCTCTCTCTCTCTCTCTCTCTCACCCTCAACCTGCAGATGGCCGCCCACCCTGAGCCATGGTTCTGCTCGAGGTTTCTGCCTCGTAAAAGGAAGTTTTTCCTTGGCTCTGTTGCCTAGTGCTGCTCTCTCTGGGAATTGTTGGGCTTTTGTAAATAACATAACTGAGTACGGTCTAGACCTGCTCTTTGATGAAAAGCACTATGAAATAACTGTTGTTGTACCATATAAATGAAATTGAATTTAATTGAATTTGAATTGAAATTTTAACATCCAGTGTCAATTTTTCCAAGCGTGTGTGTGAGTGAGTGAGAGAGAGAGGAAGTTGGTTAGAGATGGTCAATAAAGAGGAAGGGAGACAGAAAGGTGACAAAATACTGATACAGATCATTGCTTGTTAAGAGGAATGCAGACATTGTCTGCAGTATATCTGTTAGCTATTCATAAATAGGAAGTGACAGAAACTACTGGTATCTGTCTTTTCAAGTCGCAACAAGACTTAGTAAAGGAATATACTTATAATCAATTTTGCCGTTTTTCTTTGACTTTCAATACAAGGAATATTGAAAGAGGATTGGCAGACAAATGGCGACCGCTGGGTTCGCATTGTTGGCAATTTTAATCATCGTTTTTCAGGTGAGATTTCCTGCTGTAACTCAGCTTAACAGTAACGGCTTCCAGTCATTTCTGTTCCTCAGTGTGCAACCTAAAATAACTTGTTAATGTAGTAACTTATTTACATCTGCTAGAACACTATTTGGGTCCTTTTGGAAAGCTTCATTACTTCTGAAGACAGTTTTGACATTTCAGTTATACAGCAACCATATTTCGGTAAAGTCTCATTTTTATTAGTCAAAGCACTTGCCATGGGTCTGCAATGTATGAAAGTGAACAGAAATACGTGGTTGAGCAGGGTTTTAAAGGCAAAATTGTATTTTAAGTGCTGCTTCATCCATGTAATTAAACTGAACTGGAGAGAAGGACTTAAATCACATTTCTTCTTCTTTGTTGTCTTCAGATTCAATTTCAAGTCAAGAAATTCCTAAAAAAGCAAACAATGGAAAGTAAAACTTACAATGTGCATAATTATTTATTCAATTCTTTTTTTTTACAAACTCAAAGGTGTGAAATATTTAAAGGTTGTCACTATCTATATTAGCATGGGTTCAAGATTTCCATATTGAAAAACCAAAAAGTTATTGACGATTGAAGTGGGTCGCATTGCACTTTCAAGCCGTACCGTTACTCTGCCTACAGTGATAGGTCCATTGGACAGACACTCAGTTCTTTGCCCTTTCGACTGCAGCGTCATCTTGGTGATTTTGAGTTGATCAAAACTGTGAAACATCTGCCCAAATTAGCTCTGCAACACATCCCAAAACTGTGAGAAATGGAGGCTTTGACACAGAGCTGTTGAAGGTAACAGCCGCAAAAACCAGCAAATGTTAAACTAACTTCACCCCGGTCAAAAACAAGACATTTAAAGACCTCCCCTTGTTATCTTAGTACTTGCGATGGGCATGTTTCACCTTTCTTTTTTGATTAAACATATTAACAAATATATCAATAATGAAAATGTTTAGTTGGAGATGGACCTTATAACCTAAATCAGAGGTTTCTTGTAGCCTACAGATTTCACATTTTGTATACATCTGGATTAGGATTTGTTAAAAGGCTGTTTTTCCTCTCCTAGGCCTCAGATTTAGTGACTCCTGAGGAGATGACATGTGTACCTGGATTTGGGTCAGAAATGGTCATTTTCAAAGTGACCAGAAAGCACCTGATGCCGGGCACAAGACTGGGCAAAGGTAAGAACCAACCAAGGAGCTGTTCTCTCACTCGATACTAAATGCACACACACTGTTATCCAAGGAAGATTAAAATGTAGAGCAACTGGACTTGGTTGATCCAGTTGCTCTTGATTTTAAGCATCCTTGGATAACTATGACCTGGATGACTGAGAACCCTCACAGACACACAGATTAATTTTAACATTCATTATCTTTATATCAAGGTTTTATATTGCACAGTCCAAAATTTGTATTTGTTGCAGTTTACTGGAAGGAGTTATATATTTTATGTTTTCACTAGACTATAACTTACAAGTAGATAAAACTTAGAAATGACTGTGTTTTGCATGATTATCAGGTCTTGAAAGTTGTCCACTGTCTTTTTTTCTTCTTCAGCTGTCTTACCTCAATATCTGCCTTCTGTGGTGTGGTCTAGTGTGTCTCAATTCAGATACTTCCGTTAGTACACTTACACGCGATACACTATGTACTTGAATGCGTGAATTTCGACAGTGTAATGTTGTCTCAAATCAAACACTGCCGTTGTGCACTAACCAGAAATGACGAATGAAAGATTTGACCGCAACTTCTTCTTTTTAATGGCAAATTATAACCGAGAGGTTCATCATCATTTGAACACGACAGTCGCACGCCAAAATATCTGCCGGCTTCGTTGCTCACTTGACTTCATTTCAATTGATTTAAAAATGAAGAAAAATCAACATACTTCTACTTTTACTATCGCAACTATTGCAGCTTCCTCAGCCGCCATTTTCATCAGTATGCAAACTGGTTGGCCAAGATGGTGAAAGATGAGAAGTCTTCAAACACAACTTTTTGGCAATCATGCACTGCATGTTGCCATACTTGTTATTGTGAACATACTCAAAATAGTAAGTTTAAGTAAGGAAAGATGTAAATTGAGACACACTATAGGTGTTTGTGTGATACACATCTTTGCTTGTCTAACATTTGCTTAAACTGTCATGAAGCAGGTTTCTGGTTTGCTCTTTGTAGCCTAAAGACTTGTTCAGTTCAGCAATTCAGTTTTACCCTGTAGTCTTCAGAAAAATATGAATGTAGAAGAAGTGACTGTTGTGACCAAGAGAGAGACTGAAAAACCAACCAGAGCTAAAATGTGAGTGCAGCTTGCTTGTGATCTTGGAGTAAGAGCAAACACAAAGCTGCTCCAGGTTCACCAGGCAAACACTGGGCTACAGGTGGGGGTGAGTTTCATCTTCATGCTCTGACAGGCAGAAATACAGGTAGTTAAAGGTCTCTTAAAGCGTATGGCTTAACTCAAATATACCCAAATATTGGTTTACGAGGTAAAAGAACCATTGCTCTGAACAGCCCTGTGCAACGACTGGGTGTTTTTGTCTAGCAGACTAGTTCCACGGTGGCGTACCATAGTTTTTTATTACTGTTACTTTTGACAGCTGTTTATGTTTTTATAGTGTAATACTGTACTGAAATTCCATCAGTCAATTTAGTCCAGCTATCCAAGTTAACTGACTAATTGTACGCTAATGCATAAAATAATTTTGTTTTGTGTTTGTTTGGTATAGAAAAATACATTGTTTACTAGATGTTCAAGGTTTTTTAGGTCCACGTTAGCACAAACAAGACTTTTGAAAGCCATGACCAAGGTTTTTGAGAATGATAAGTTAAGCATACCAGCTAAATTGGTCCCACATTCATTTACAACTGGTGTAGGTGAACTTTTGCATTGAGCCATAAGGTGTAGTATTTAGTGTTTGTTTCTTAAACACAAAAAAAACACATTTAAAGATTTGAATTTGTACGCCTATTTACACCTAAAATGTACATTTTCTAATTCATCTGATTAGATAAAACTAAGTGAAATCATGGCATCATGAAGAGCAAAGTTTTAATCTTACTCATTGTAACTTTAAGACCAATAGTTCTTTCTGGAACATGAGGAGCATATCAAAGCTTTATTCTCAAGATAAAAATTAATTCACAGAGTCACATGGTGATCCTGTAAAATTCCTATATTTTCACTCTTGCGTCTCCTTCCTTGCAAATCGAGCACACTGGTGTTGTGCGTCCCTCAGGCTGATTGAACTTGTATGTGTCTGTCAACTCATCCTTAAAAGTAGCGGCTAGTTTTGAACACGCCATTCTACTTTTTCCATCTGATTTTTCCATCTGATCTGACAACCAGGGTCAGTTTTGGTGGATTTTTTTGCCTGGTCCACAATCTGTTGATTTGGACCGCAGTCTGTCTATAGAGTAACTAACCTACGATGTAGGAGATGTATTTTTTAGTCACTGTTGCCTGGAAGAGATGATTATGACACTTGAGACTTTGCTCTGTCTTACTTTGTAAAAGGGTGTACATACTTCTGTTCTTTGTTATGTTTTGAATACTTGATTAACTTTGTTTTGTTCATACCTGTTTCTTCTGTCCTCTTCCAGTGGGCTTCTCTGACTGCACAGACCGCACAAGATTTGGTTTCAGCAGTGATGACAGACGTTTCATGGTGCAGACAGACGGCACACTGATGGTCAGTAGAGTTTAAAAGACTTGCTTGATTTCTAATGCTCAGCTTTGAATGAATGAATGAACAGATACAGATTATGTTACATTCCCACATCGTTGACACTGAATGTACTATTGCAGCTTACTGGTAGCCACGCCCCCCACCCCCCCCTGTCCTGAATTTTACCTATTCTCATCTGGTCACCCTATTAACTATGCTTGGAAGTAATAGGAGTGGGATTTTACTTAGATGAAGTACGGCTGATATCCAAACTGACTGGAGCCCATGTGAATTCTATTTAAGATGTAGCAGCTGTAGCTCTGTTGGGAGAAACCTCTAAATGTGCACGTTTTCTTGTCTTTCTCTTTACATACACACACTGACCTGAGCCCGTCTGTAATGTTGCAGAGATTTAGTTAATCAGCAACCACACTGTTGTTGATCACTGTTGTCAAGCTACTTTACACATCCAGCTGTTCCAGCAGTTCAGTTTGCCCAAGTTTTGATTTTGTCATGTAGAAATCTTTACTGATGAGTGTTTTCCCCTCCAGGTAAAGAGACAGGTTGTTCTTCATGAAGGACACCAGGACTTCTTCATCCACTCCTGGGACTCGCAAGGTCGCAAAATGACTCTTCCTGTCAGGGTTTTGCACCGTGTTAACCAGCACCAAAATGTTGAGCATCACCATGAAGATCACAACCTTCAGCACCACCTGACTGAAGTGGACCCTGCTAATAACACAGAGGTAGGATTAGAGACACTACTGAAGGGGCTTGAAGGAGGTTCTCTTTCAAAACAACACATTTCATGGAAAATATGCTTTGAAGGTCACACATGCTTTGATTTGTTGTTTATCAAGGGCCTGAAACAATAAAGACTTCGTGCAGCTTGACAGTGAAAAGGCTCTGCATTCAAATACCTGTTTATCTTAAACAAACACTGCCCCTCTGTGGCTTTTTATGAATCGGCAAAACTCATTGGTTCCATTTTCTTAGTATTTCAGTTTATGCAATGTAACTTTATAGGAGTACTTGGTGAATTGTAGCGCCTATATGAAATGTTTTAGCACCTACTTAAGTAATGCCAGAGTAGATGATATGAAGGCTCTTTATTCATTTCTAAGGTCCTGTAGGGCTTTGTGGAATAACACAGGTTGTTCAAGAAAATAGTAAGCTAATGGTTAAAAAAAATAGTAACGCTTGTTGTTTTCTTAAAATCAGCTTGTTTGTTTAGATTTGAAATGACTATAATTGTATTCCAGAGTGCAACTGAGACACTGGTGCCTGTTCTGCATTTCCCCAAGTCTGTTGAAGGGCTGAGGAGGAAGAAGAGAGAGTGGTTTCTTCCTCCAATCCGTGTTCCTGAGAATGACAGAGGACCCTACCCCTTGAAAATAACTCAAGTAAGAGGAGCTAAAGATGTAGAACGCTGTAACCAGCCCACTCTCAGTTTCTGTATATCGGGAGTTGAAATGCAACTGTAGCATAAGTCAAAGAGCTGCACTACTTTCACTATTGCCACTAAAATTACATTATATTTTCACTACTGTAACTATGTAGTCAGTAACAGGGGGATAACTCATCCCTGGTGTGTTTTGTTCAGGTCCGCTCCTCTGAGGATAAAGTAAAGAAGATCTATTACAGCATCTCTGGTCCGGGAGCTGATCAGCCTCCTGTTGGCCTTTTCACCATGGACAGAAACACTGGCAATATGTATATCACACAACCACTGGACAGAGAGGAACAAGACACCTACATGGTAAGCATCCTCTGATGTTAGTTTTAAACATGCACTCTTTGTCCACTTTTTAGGATCACTCAGGGAGTTGCGGGAAACATCTGAATACACTTTATACTCTGTTACCCATCATTTTATGTTGACATAAATAAAGTTACCAGTCTGTTACTTGCACTCACAAAAGAAAAAGCCTTTTACTTTACTTTGTCCATGCTGCTCTCTTACTGTTAGCTGAGCTCTGCACTCCAGCGTTTTGCTCCATATTTTTATATAATTAAAGTTTAATTTAAACATTAAGGCACACAACAGACAGCATTGTCATTGTACAAGAAAATGTCCTGTGTCCAAAAGTAAGTATCTATATACTGCGCACCAAAATAATAATTCAGCAATCACAACACATTAAAAATATTACAGAAAAGGAGTGTTCCCATGACCTCTCAGAGTTTTCACCGTCATTATTGATTCTGGCCAACATATGGCACACACAAATGTCTTCGACCTGTCCAGGGTGTACCCCGCCTTTCGCCTGATGTAAGCTGGGATAGGCAGTCCCCCGCGACCCTGTACGCAGGATAAGCGGTTGACGATGGATGGATGGATGTATGGAAAATAATAATAAAAATAATAATAATAATATCATAAATATTACCCTAATATCATCATATGTAGCCATTTTGCTACAATTACTCTTCACACAACAGATGCGGTTGTGTTTGCAATCTGACCTTTCTTTTCTTCGTGAGAGGGAAGAATCTAGAAAGTTGCGTGGCGCTGTGGAGAGGCCCTAGCAGCAGTAGTGCAAAGATCATGTGTAATATTAATCCAGCCAGAGGGAACGACCACGAGCCGTTCACAGCATGTCGGTCGTACACTAGACACAACCCATACCAAAGAGGGAGTGGGGTGATAGAGCATTCAGGACCAAGCACAGGAGATCGCAGAGCGACCTGCCCACTGCGGACGGTCAGTGATCGTTCCCTCTGGCTGGATGAAGTCTGACGCTCCTGATTTTATGCATGGATCCATGACGATAGAGAAATATAGAAATTCATGCTGTCAATATGTTAGAGTCCCCCCTAAAATATCACAAATCATGCTTTTAGGGGAGCTGCTGTCTTATTAAGGTGAGCTTAGTTCGCACCCTGATCTTGCTGCCCAGTGTGCTACACAGGGTGCTTCCAAGAATTCTATCACTGTGTTTAAAACTATTACTTACTAAACTAACTATTATTATTGAGCAGTCTCTGATTTGTAACTATCTCACAAATTGTGTTTATACTTTAAATTGTATTTTTACACCAGTTCCAAAAATTAGATAAACTTTCCATCCAAGTGACTTTTCTTATGTATGATGATTCAATTTGATTCAAGTACAGAGACTTTTTCCCAATATGTAGGTCTGGGATGTACCATAAGGAGGCATATGGTTGTCTGAAGTGTGAAATACATCCTATGTTCTTTTGTCCAGACCAATCTGGAATGAGCCAGGTTTGGGTTTGAAAGATAGACATGTCCATTGGTCCTCGTTCCTTGTGAAAGAATGTCCAAAGGTGTAAGCTTGTAGCTTTTGGCAATATTGTTGTTGTCGCCAATAAAGCTGAGTTGAATTGAATTGTAAAGCTCCTGTTCAATTTTAACCAAGCTCATCTCTAAATCCATTCTGCTTCTTCCAGTGCTCACCCAGTCTGGACATTTTAAATGGCAGATTGCATAATTTTATGTTAGGAAGGCATAAGCCTCCTCCTTGATGACCACATCTTTTTAATGTTAACTCTACTGACGATCTTATCATATTGCTTAAAGTAGTTGTTATAAGAGGTAACATCATGGAAACATAATTGAACCCCATTTTTACTCACGTTAATTTCCTCCCATAACCATACAACCCATCGTATATTTCCACATTGAACACTTCAATCTAATCAAATTAGAGTACTATCTTCTTGTGAACCGAGAATTGTGTTCATGTTGTATGTCAGACCCTTAATCTGAGTCCCTATGTCCTCATCAGTTTTCAACAGTTAAGTTTTCAAGTTAGGCTCTTGCCCCCTACCCTCTGCATCTTTGTCGTAAATCCTGAACACATTTCTGGCACAGAAAAATTTCTTGCTTTAAGCCCTGTGTATGCTATATCTGTGTTCTTGGATTTTAGATATGTCAATATTTTCCTCTTTTTAATTTGCTTCCCACATCCATTTGTGTAACATGATATCATATTAATATATCTTTTAACCACCATGTCCATCCTTAGGAGTATTATCTTGTATTTGCCAATTCAACCATCAATATATTTTCAAATTAAAGTTTGGACAATAGTTTAACATAAATTGCCATAGATCTACTTAATACTGTCTTCGTGCAATGATCAAACACTGAGAACAATAGAAGAGACATCCCACTGTGCAGCATTCCATCAAACATAAATGCTCAGATTGGGGACGTGATGATACAAGTGTGTCACGAGACTTGATGATGGTCAAGAACAAGATGAACAGATTTGTAACACTATTTTGAAGAAATATGAAATGCAGAAACCTCCCCCAGAAGATTTTGAGCATTAAACACTTAATTTCCTGCATTCTGAAGACATTTTCTGCTCCGATTTATGGTGGAAATGCCTATTTAGAAACAAAAATTTAAGCTGGCGGGGGTGATAATTCATAAATTTAAAAATATGTAAAATGCAGTAATCAGCAGCTTGTTTTTTTTAGCTTAAGTTACTTTTTTTAAGACAATGCACATCTGTTTCTTCTATATTTAAACTGCATTGAATGTTTACTTATTGTGTCTGTATCTGTGTCAGATATTGTATCCAGTATTACAGGACTTGGTTTGGGGCCAAAAAAACTCGATCAGGAAATCTCATGTACAAATGTACAACCACATTATGTTGAAATGTGAAATAATGTGTCAATCCAATTGTCCTGTAGGAAGGAACACTTGACACTTACAGTGATTCAACTGAATATACTGTAACTAAAACATTGCCTTAGAGCGTAATCAACAAGCTGTCAACAATTAAAACTGTACCAGTAAAAATAAGTAAGGTGGTATTTATCACAGAACATTTATGATGGTAGTGATCCGCAATGGATAAGATGCCTGCCTTTGGTGTGAGAGACCCGGGTTCAATCCCCCACTGTGACCCCTCCACCACTGTGTCCCTGTGCAAGACACTTAACCCCTAGTTGCTCCAGAGGCGTGCGACCTCTGACATATATATCAATTGTAAGTCGCTTTGGATAAAAGGGTCAGCTAAATGAATAAATGTAAATGTGAACATGTTTCAGCATGGATTTTCTATGTTTCTGCTGACTCTGTTGAACGTAGAAGAGCTCCATGTTAAACAAATGTGTCAAATGTGTTTGTTCAGAACACCTGGTCAACTTTTTAGCCAGTCTCTAAAGCCATTCCTCACCCAGAATGTATTCTTGTAGTACCAAACATTCACCTTGTTGGTTCTTTGCTCCTTCAGAAAGCTGTACTGACAGTGATTCAGTGTGAAACAAGTGTCAGGAATGTGCTTTGTCGCCTGTGTGCATGCTCTGATGATGTATAAAGCCATGGAGCTACATGGATTATTCTTGCATTTGCATAATATTTATCGTTTGTCTCTGTGCAGTTTCAAGCATATGCTGTGGCAGATGGTTCACAAAATACTGGCGAGTCTTTGGAAATTGTAGTGAATGTAATCGACCAGAACGACAACATACCTATTTTCACTCAAGCCATTTACCTGGGAGAAGTTGCAGAGTCCTCACCGAAAGGTATTGTCAATAGATTTCATTTAAGTAAGAAGAAGTTCATGTTCAACTGTTAGACAGACCATATAACATTAACATTATATGCACAACATACAGAATTAACGTTAGCCACTGCCCAGAATGTTAAACTTGCATCTGCGGTTCAATAAAAACGCTGCTTTGAAAGACACGTTCAGTTGTAATGTTAAGCTGACCTTAACGTTAAATTAAACTTTTTTTTAAGTATCTAGTTAACTATAAATGATCACGTTTGCATGATTGAAACGTAGCAGGTATAATTCGGCCAAACAATACTGTACGTGAGCCGAGATTAACGTTATCACGTTTTTTGCGCGTTGGCTTCTGGGATGAACCATATATGGAAGTTCAACTTCTGTCTGCGGGCTGCAGCTGGATATACTTGAAACTTTCGGTGGTCGATTAACGTAATCATTTACGTCCCGTAGGTTTAAACTTGCATCAAACTGTAGGTTTGAAGAACAAAAGGACCACACACAACTTTGTGCATTTAATAAAACAGATTTCTCTTTTCTGTTATTTCCCACATAATCTATTATTATGGAGACAATTGAAGTCAGAGAGAGCAGGGAGGGGATTTGAAGTAACCAGCGATAACCAACGGTGTCTGTGGCAACATTCTAGGCAAGTGATTTGTTTTATACCAAGCTGAAGGGGGAGCAACGTAGCAACAACAGCAACTCAGTATGACAGAGCCTGTACGTCTTTAAGCATGTGTTCACATAGTTCTATAAATACTCTCACTGTTAGAAGGGAAGACAAAAGTTCTGCATGGCAGGTTTTAAAAGTGCTCTGAATACTTAGAGAGTAGCCTATGTGCCTAATTCTGACTTCTGACTTCTCTCAAGGCTTTGAAGTGATTACGGTTGTGGCCAAAGATCTTGATGACCCAAACACTAATAACGCAGATATCCGCTACAGGATTAAGAGCCAGGAGCCAGCAGTTCCCATCAACATGTTTGCCATCAACTCAATCACTGGAGCCATCAGCGTCGAAGCCACTGGGCTGGATAGAGAGGTAAGGCTGTGTTCACATACTGCACAATGCAAATTCAATCCTCGGAAGGTTTTCCTCGCACGGGTTTTGTTGTTGGACAACTCCTAAGCGGGCACACACAACGCGATAAGAGAGTACAGCTGTATGAACCCAAAGTAAACGTTTTGCTGTGATTTATTTGCAATAAACGGATCAAACTGTTTCCAAAATAATTACAATATGATGATGCTGATTTGTTAGATATATGAATTCATGCTTTGTCAGGTCTGTCAGCAAGTCAGCAGGTCATAAACTTTTTAAATGTTTGTTTTCTGAATGGCGTTCGGATCGATCAGGGCTTGTTCAAAGTAAAGTACAACAATAGGAGCTACAGACACATATTTTCTGAACTCACCAGGTAGTTATGTTCAGTTTTGCCCCTTTTTTTTTTATTTAGAAATTAAGTCCAGCAGAACTCTGGTGCCATCCGACGCTAACAACAACAGTGGAACTGGATGTGCACAGAAGCTAGCTGCTGAGAAGCATGAGTGAACATGAATAAACGTTGTAATCCCAAAAACTAAAGCAAAAAGCTAATTTAATAAAAGCAGTTAACACTGAGCTCCTCCTGCGGGTAAACTGCATAGATGTCAGAGCATAATCCAGACTGACTGTGGGTGTTTAGTTGTCCAAAAGCTGGTTGTTTCTCCTACACTTCCCCGTTCTTTAGCAGCTCTCAGTCAGCCAGCGGCATTTAAATTCCCCGCTCACCCTGGTCTTCCTGAAACAACGCTCTGAAGCCGTCTGTGACATGCGGACAGTCTCACCGCTGATAGGCTTTTGCAACATACCGTCAAGTGAATTTCTCGCTCAAGTTGAAAAATTTGAACTCGAGCCAGCCAGCGAATGTCAAAACAAACGCATCTTCCGTGCCGCCCGGAGCGAATTCATATCTTTGCATTGACTTTGTATGTAATGACCGTATACAGTCTGTGGTAATGACGCCGCCCAAAACGCTGGATTTAAAAAATTCACACCTAATGTTCACACCTAATGTTGGAATTATCTGTTTTTCAGGCAGTTCAGCACATATATTTTCGTGACACAAGTTATTAAATAAAATATTTGGTCCTACTTCCAGACTTCAAGACATGAGAGAAAGGGAAAAGGTCGGGCTTGAGCGACCCAGGCAGGGATTCCGTTCATTCATCCAGAAAATGTGTTCTTTTAAAGAACTTGTCCGTCTCTTCTAACAGAGAAACCCAGAGTTCACACTGGTGGTACAAGCAGCAGACTTGAAGGGAGAAGGGCGGATTGGACAACCAAAAGTAATCCTTACTGTCACAGGTAGCAATGACAATGCTCCTGCCTTCACTCAGTCCTCTGTAAGTACAACATACTTGTAGCTGGAAATGTTATGTTTGCTAAACTCCTCCCCCAAAGAGTTTAATCATAGCTTAGCAACCCTGAATAGGCACAGCAGATTTGTCAAGCTTGCAGAGTTCTGTGAAGTTTGAAGTGTCATTTTTTCCACCTTTCCAAAAACACAACAGAGAAAATTGCTGACAATAGTTAAATAATGTTTATATGCTCCTGTATTTGAACAGAATATAGTCTATACCTAACTAAATTATTAATATTACCCTCAGCAGTAACTTAATGTCACTCAAGGGTACGCATTGGTTATCAGGCAACAGCCTTTTTCCAGTCTTTGTTTTCTCCATTTTTCACTCCCACACCTTCACACATCCTTTGCATTCTCCCAGTATACAGGAACAGTTGAGGAAAACAAAGCGGAGGCTCAGCTCATCACACTGTCAGTAACCGATGGTGACGATCCGCATACCCCAGCTTGGAACGCCAAGTTCACAATTGTCAGTGGTGATCCTGGAGGACTTTTCACTGTGACAACGGGACGAAACAAAAATGAAGGAATCGTTTCTACTGCCAAGGTAGGAAGTAAACCAGGAATTCTCAAATAAACTCCAGCTTTGAAGTTATGAGTTATCTGTCAATAAATTGTTTAATTTTTAGATTAGTTTCTGAGACCTTTTCCAGTTTCTTAAATAACATTCGCGGTTATGTAAATAATTTAAGTTGTAAAAAATGAATTTAGGTTTTAATGCTGTGCTTTGTTTCCATCCAACCAGGGTCTTGACTTTGAGAAGACCAACAGACACGTTCTGTTGGTTGCAGTGGAGAATGAGGTTCCTTTTGCTGTCCCTCTGCCCACTGCCACCGCCACAGTGGTGCTGAATGTGCTGGACGTTAACGAGGCTCCAGTCTTTGACCCAGCAGAGAAGCATTTGTCAAAGCCGGAGGACCTTGCAGTCGACAGCGATGTGGTGCAGTTCACCGCTTCTGACCCAGACACTGCACGCAAACAGAAAGTCAAGTAAGATCAAACCCTGATGTACCATGTTACTACACTGCTCAGAAAAATTAAGGGTACACTTGAATCACACATCAGATCTTGAAGAACGAAATAGTTCAAAGTTCTTTTCAGTACATTGTATACAAAACAAAATGACGTAACAGCAGTCAATGGAAATTACAGTATGATCACCAACTGACTGAGGACTGATTCAAAATTACACAGAAAATCATGTAACGTAAAAGTTTTTCAATCACAGGTAGGTCTTTCACTATATTACATTATCAACACTATTGATGAAAATGATGAGCTTGATCATTTTTGCCAACCTCGATATTGCTCATTGTGTTAAATGCGCGTTGGTTTACATAAGAATGAGCGTCACAACATGACAGCGCTGTCTGTCCTCTTGTCTGGCTAGTGATGGGAAGTTTGATTCTTTTTACTGAATCGAATCTTCAAATCCTGTTCAGTAAATTTTATTATTTCATTCATTTGAACTAAGCTAATTAGTGCGCCGCTGTAGCCCTCTTGTGGGCGATATACAGTGGGTATGGAAAGTATTCAGTATATACATACATACATACATTCTCTTCATTCTCTTCTCTGCTCTTCATGCATGCAGGAAGAGCAGAGAATCCGTTCAGTTTTCAAAATAAAATCCCCTGTACAGACTCCTGATCATCAACAATAACAGACAAAACAGAACAAACTAACTAAATAGCATACTTAACCATGGTAGAAGCACAATAATCAAGGACAAATGAAATGACCAAGTTAGCAAAGTTTGACATGCAAAACAAAATCTTCCAGTGGGATTTGAAGCTGCACACAGTGTGCAGGTTGTTTTGGTTGTGTGGTTTAATTTTATTAATGCTTTTTGTATTTAGGAAATTTCAGGGGTTTTCTGACTTTTCAATTCTAATGTGTGCATATTCTATGAAACAAACTTAAGTTGCTCTTTGAAAGGATGAACTTGCAATATTGTTATATTATAGAAGTCACATAAAATGTTCTTAATATGTCCATAATATTTTTTATTTTGTTGTAATCAGCTCGCTTCCTTAGGAGTTACACTCTTCTGTGATTATCTTGCTGATGTCCAGGTACAGAATGATCAGAGACCCTGCAGGCTGGCTGAAGGTGGACAAAGATACGGGTCTGATTAAGGTGAAAAGCGCCATGGACAGAGAGTCCTCCTTCGTCAAGGACGACAAATACACAGCACTCATTGGTGCACATGACAATGGTAGGGGGGACAAGACTTACACTTGTAGCTTATCTGGGTTTCATCACTACTTTAGGGCCAAAAGTTATCTAAATAGGATTTATCTTGCTGTGATGGTTTTGGCTTCCCTACAACTGAATGCATTTTGTTCTCCTGATGTGTGTATGTCTGTTCTCTCACCAGATGAAGTCCCAGCCACAGGAACTGGTACTCTAGTGATCCACCTTCAAGATGTCAATGACAATGCACCCAGCATTGAGGAACGTGAAATCAAGGTGCATCAAACACTTCAGTGATCGTAATTTAAAGCAATTTCAATTCAAAATAAATAAAAAAATTACTTGTTTTGGGTGCAGAACTTGTAGTATGATTTTTATATATATAATAAAATATAATATAATAATCAAGATGTTACAAAATTATGATAAATTAAAAATAAATCAGTAATGCGAAGAGCATAAACAAAGACATTGTTTTCCCAGGTGTGTAACAAGGACTCGGCTCCTCAGCTGCTGTCAGTAACAGATAAAGACGGACCGGGCTTTGGTGCTCCTTACAACGTCTCATTACAGGGCCACTCAAAGAACAATTGGACTGCTGGGATGAACGAGTCAAGTGTGTTATTTTAAGCTTTAAATAATTTGTGAAAAATTACATTTTACCTACTGCCTACTGACCAGTCAGCGCTCTTAGAAAATGCGATCACCATCTGTCGGAGATCCCAAACACTGTTTTATGGGCTGCTTTATGTTTGCCGCGGTGATTTGGAGAAACACTTGTCTTCTGTGAAATCATCCCGCAGACTTCTTGAAAGCCTTGTAGGCTACAATTGTACAGTACAGTTTTTACAGTAAGTCTACTTACTTTGAAATGTGTTTATATATTTTTTATTTTCTCCCCAGTCCGTTTCACACAGTCTGTCACAGTCATTAAAATAAATGGGTTTCATTTTCTTATGTGAGGCTGAATATTATGAGCAGTTTGGTAGGGATAGGGTATTATAAATTTTAATATGAACGTAGGCTATTTATTTTAGGTTAGTAGCTTTCTTAAAGTCTATCACAGAGACTGGTCATGTTCCGGCCCACCTTTTGCAATGTGAGCACAGGTAATAAGGTGAATATTCAGCAGCCTAAATGTTGAGATTCTGTCTGTCAACCTCTATTTTAGCACATTTTATGGCATAAATGGATTATATGTTTTGTTGCTTTATGGAGTTTATTTAGAACAATGTTTAAAACACCTTGGAGTGTGTTAAGTAAATTAGACTGATCTTATTTTTGAAGTGACGAGAAGTTCTTCAAAGTGAGGTGAAACGACCACTTATTCAGTGGCCGTGTCTTTTATGTGGAAACGCCGACACACAGCCGAGTTGAAAGAATAAGGCTTATATTTTCATACAGCTCATAAGAACACATTAAATCAATGCATTGTTATGGACTACGCCTGTTCATTTATGCATTCACACTGCAATTTCTGTCTCCCTGTATGTGTCAGCTGCAGGCGTGCTACTTACACTATGTCGTGGCCTATTTCTGTAGTGTTAACAGTTTTCTCTTCGTTTGTAATAATATGACGCTCTGCAGCCAGTTAGACTTGGTCATGTCTGTGATTGCTCATCTGCTGCCAACACCGCCTCTTTTAAGTGAACGCACTCCCGGCTGGATTGGAAAACCCTGTGTTGACTTAACGAGTTCACAATCAGCTTCGTTGTTGAATGTTGAAAACAGAACTAAAACAAATATGAAAACATCACAAGAATAAACGAGGTCATTTTTCTCCAAACAGCCTCTCTATGAAAATATTGTTGAAATTAGACAAACTCAAACAGTGAAGGGGTTTTCATGTAAACTTTCCTCTTTGTTGCAGATCATTGCATCATTCTGAATTTAGTCACTGAGCTGGCCAGTGGAGAGTACACCGTGCTCCTGAGGGTTTCAGATAATATGGGCCTGGAGCAGGACAGCACCATTCAGGCCACAGTGTGTGACTGCACTGGGGAGGAGGTGTCCTGCCAAGGCAGCAACCTGCTGGCAATCCTGAGAATACTGGGAGGCATCGTGTTGCTGATCAGTAAGTCTGATATTTGATTTTAATTCATAATGAAAAGATGCTCATCATAATTCCAGTGTGGTGTCCAACAATAATGCTGCGGTGATGTGTTGATAAGAAATCCGCTTGACACTGTTCTTGATCACAAAAGGTTATTAAATCAAAGAGTTCAGCATCAATAACAAGCTCTGCAGCAGCATGGAGAGTGACCCAGCCCGATGACCACTCTACCTCACTGTACATCTCACATAGCTTATATAGGATATGTTGAGGCATCTATTAGGTAACAGAAAAAGATTTGCGTCTGCAAAGTAAGACGTCAACCCCATAGAAGGGTACAGTACTATTTAAAGTTGCAAAACAAGGGGTTAGAAGTCAAATTCCATAAAAGGGTTCAGTTCCTACATAACCATCAATCACTACTCCCCTTGTAGACGGTCACTGACCCTCTGTTTTGCTACTACAGTGTCATTTGAACTGTTGTGAGTGAAATGCACAGGCACTAGACAACTGAGTCAAATGCATAAGTACTAGACACTACACCAGGGACAAGAGATGTTGATACATGATAGTTTGGAACCAAAGGAGGAGTCTTGAAGCTTGGCATCACAACTACTGTATGGGTTGAACCCATGTAAGATACTTCATAGTTCAGGAGGACCCAATGACCCAATAAATCTGAGACTGTGCAACTAAAGTGCTGTCAACGTGGTTTGTAGGACACTGTGTTCAAATACACCACAGTGTGTGTGTTCATGGTGATGAAGGAACTTGTCACCAGTTCAACAGCGTTGCTCACTGATTTGTTTTAAGAGCTTTTAGACAACAAAGGAGCTCTGAGGCAAGAGGAAGATATGATACCCACGCAAAACTTGTTAGAAGAACAATTCATTGTTGGTTTTGGTCTTTGTTACCAATAAGAAAACATCTCATTTTTAAAATGAGTCCAGTAATGATTGGGGTGAACTGGTACCAACAGGCTCAGCTCTGCTCACTACATAATGTTTGGACTTGTGGGGACCGACTCATGTGGGTTTATTGTATTAATCTCTGTTCTCTGTATGTTCAGTGCTGGTGTTGCTGCTGGTGAAGGTCGCGAGAGAAGATGGCTTTACTGCAGGACAACAATATTAGAGACGACATCTGGAATGACCTGTCTGAGGACATCGGTCTGTCGGAGTCAGTGTCCTGTCTGAAAACTCGTTTCTTCTGGAAAGCGTTTTCTGAGTTTATCTGAGCTGGCAGCCTTTTTCTTATTTTAATACCCTGCTTAAGCTTTTATCTGCACATTTTTTTATATTTTATTGTTGTTTCGTATTTATTGCTATATCTTTTATAGATCTTGTATGTTATATTGTTGTATTATAACATCTACTACTATGATAAAGAGGGAGCAGAGGCGTCACTTCCCAAGCAAAGGTTTTGATCTATAAAAAACAAACTTGACCGGAAAATGTGCGTCCTGTAAGTAAACTCTGAACCATGTGTACGCACATAAAGAGGAGAAATGAGAAACAGCGACTCACATGGGAGATGGATGAAACTGTTTGAAATGAAAAGGCCTACTACTGTAAAATAAATCACAAAATTACCTCTGAGTAGCATAGATTTAAAGCCTGTCTGAATAAAGTGAACAGGAGGACAAATCACATTTAAATAGATTCTGTTTTCAGTGCATCAGTCGAGCAAATACGAGAGCATAGTTTAATGTATTGTTACTCTCTTCTCAAACGGGGGAATCCAAATTAGTCATCCCGTCTTGCGTGTGTGACGCCACCCTCCCAGTCAAGAGGGATGCCACTTCCTGCAGATCGGTTATAAAGGGGTGGAGCTCCGGTGCCCCCTTTCCTCCGTTGCACAAGCGTTCCATCAAAGTTCGTCTTTTACCCACCAAACATCATGCTTCAGCTTCACCCAAAGGGAACGTCAGTGTCACACAGTTAAATTTAATTTTGTAGCTTCTCTGTCAGAATTTGCCTCCTTTTCATCATTTAGTCAGGAGGTATTCATATTAATGACGGGCGTTTCACTGACCATTTATAGGCAACTATTTCCGTTTGAAGGGTCGGACATGGAGCTCCGTCACATGCGCCACATTTCAAGTTGGCTGCGATTTATAAAGGGAACTTGCTTACTACTATGTGTACGCACGGTTCTGTAAGTCTGAATATTTTTTTGGCGTACTCCATTTTTGGCTTTAGGGCGCACAGACACTTTGAGGTTTCTCCGCTCCATTTTATAAATGAGGCCCCAGATAATTTTAGTGAAAGAATCACCTCTGCACAGTCGATTGTCTGTGCCTGTCTGAGCCATATTTGACTTCCAGTCTGAAGACGGATGTAGCTCCAGAGCCCAATGAAAAGGACACAAACAAAAAAACATCAGTCAGCAAAACATCATTACTGTTTTATTGGCAGTTTTAAGGCAGATATTTCAGCCTGTTGTGTAGCTTACTGGACTCACAGACAGATGGTTTCAGATGCACTGTGTTATTTTGTTGTTTGTAGAGTTTGTTCTGAAATTAAATGTCATTGTTTTGTGTTTCTGTTTGAGGAATGAAATCCAGGTATCCAGCAAATGCCATGTAACCCTCTGAGGGTGTGGTCAGTGAGTTATCAAATGATTAAATGTTTGCTGTTTGATATTTTTTTACAATAAACCACTTCAATGAGCGCATCGAGAAGGTGAAGAAACAAATTTAAATAGACACGTCATGAAATTATATAACTATACCACTTATGTATTGCTTGCATTTGTCTGCCACCTTGTTTATAAGTGTCCTGCAGAGAGCTGAGTTCTGTGTGAATACAGCATTAATAATGAAATACATCAAAAATAGTGTCTGTGTTAAAGGACTTTCTGTCCTGTCTGACTTTAGAGGAGGATCTAATTTAGTTTAATGAAAATGGGGAACCGAAATCTAGAGTTTGGTTTCAAGGCTGGTTTCATCCCAATGACTTCAACACTCTTAGGATGGCATCACCTTAATGAGTTGACAACTGAAAAATTTATTGTATATATACATTTCTTGGTAGCCATTGTTGATGAACAACATGGTTGGAATCTTAATTCCCACTTGGTAGTTTAAAATCAGATCTTACCTCAACAAAACATGAAAATAAGTGAAGTCAGCATGAGAATACAGAGTGTGGATAATTTTGCCAAGCGTGTGTGAGATGGTGTGAAAGAGACAGACGGGAAAAGAGAGAGAGAAAGTGAAAGAGAAAGACAAACAGGAAGTTGGTTAGTTGGTTAGTGATTTACACTGAAGAACAGATACAGGAAGTGAGTATATAACACGGATACAGCTCACTGCTTGTGAAGTAGAATGCTGTTTTTGTCTGCGGTACATCTGTTGGATATTCATAAATAGGAAGTAACAGGAACTACTTTTATCTGTCTTTTCAAGCAGTGAAAGAATTTCCATATAATTAATTTTAGTAGTTTGACTTTCATTGGGAGGAATATTTAAAGAGGATTTGCAGACAAATGGGGACGGCAGGGTTTGCGTTGTTGGCAATTTCTTTTGTTCTTTTCCAGGTGAGATTTACTTTTTTACCTCTGATAGAAAACTATTTGGATGTTGAATTGCAAGAGAACAGGTTGTGTTTCCACACTGGAGGGGACACTTATTAAGAGGCAGGTCTGGGGGTCCTCCCTCGTAAAAATGTTGAGCATTAACCTCTTGGAAACAGATATACCCAAAATGATTCAGTGATAACTGCTCATCCTTTAGGCCTAGATGCAAACTACTGGTCTCATTTGATAGGTCAGAAGCTAAGAAAAAGCTGAGAAATATAAATCAACTATCTTACAATTAAAGAGTTAATGCTGATGCAATAAATCGTATAAAATCTATATTTTAATAGCAATATCACCATCAAAACCATCATCCAACTGATTATAATGCAAACGAATATCTTCTGATAAATCTTGGAATACAACTGAAACTGTAAATTTCATGAAAAGAAACTAATATACAACAGTTATTACACAATTGTTCAACAATATACCAGATGAATGTCCATGTTTTGGCCATATTTACTGTTTATATGTTCACTTTTATTGGGAGTTTTCTTAAAAAAACACTATTTCTATCCATACAATCACGTTCCAAATCACATAAAGCTTCCAAAACATTGAAATGTTGATAAAAACAGTGAATACTGATGTAAGTGGGCTGTATCTCTTCCTATTGAGGAGACAAATAGCTCCTACGGGCCGGTTAGACTGTCTGTCCCAAACCAACACTTCTCCTCTCCTGCGGATTCTGGTGAGAAACGAAACTTAACAGCTCATAGGTATTGCACAACACCAAATACTACGATCACACATGGATTTCTCATTTGCCTTTTGCTCAAAAATCGATCATCCTCCCCCGTACCGGGCAAGTCTCTGCTTAATAATGAAGGTGCTGAGATGGTGGAGTGCTTCAAATACCTTGGACTCACTCTGGACAATAAGCTAAAATTTGATCAACACACCGTTGATACTTTCTGCCAACAAAGACTTTCTGCCTTCCAAAAACTCAAATCCCTTTCTGTTGCCGCCGCCACCTTCTGCTGCTGCTCTACAAAAGCATATTTAAACCCATCTTCCTTCACTGCTCCACCTGTTATTTCAACATACTCAGTGTGTCCAACTGGAACAAACTGTCACGCATCACAAACACCTCTAAAATATTTGGGCTCCCCACCCCCAACCTTTCTGACCCTAAGTAGAAAAGCAACTTTATGAAAAGCACACGACATCCGTCGTCCTCTCAAACCATTCTTCACCCATCAGGACGTAGATACAGATCCATGGCCTGGAAACAGGCTGTAGCAGAAGTTTTATCCCCTTTGCCAGAGCACTTCTCAACAAAATTACTTAATTAAAAAAAAGTGTTAGATTGGTGTCAATTTGTGTATAAATGTGCTGTTTGGAGGTGTTTAATATATGTTGTTAGGTATGTTCATGTTGTTCATACGTGATGTATGAATGGTGGAAACAAATTTATTGAAGGACAATAAAGAATCAGCAGATATTTCTGCTTTTATGTTTCAATTTATGTTGGAAAAGTTTTTATTTATGTTAAAGGAAAACAAAGTCCATTGGAAGGTGAAAACATGGGTGACATTATATAATGCAGTAAGGCTTTCAGGCATTCTGCACTGCCTTTAAATGTGTTCTATTGTAGATAAACTTTTCAGTCGCACATGATTTAGTCTTCCCTCCTCTTTTGTGTTCTTTTTTTTGGAGAAGTAACCACCTTTAATGTGCATGTGGCACCTTTTTACTTCAATGATAAATGGACTTTAATAGCTCATCTGTTACAGCACGTTTTCTGCTCATGTTCAAACTTTTCTACACATTCAGAATCTCTCCCACAGATCTGTGTTCTCTGATATGTTGAGAAAAAAAGTTGTAGTAGATTACCATACTGAGGTCATCATTCAATGAGAATTAAATAATTTTCACTACCCGCCATAGTCAGAAATCACAGCACAACTCCACATGTTTAAGTCAGCATCTCAGAGAAATGCAGGTCACGGGGCCAGAAAGAGCCAAAAGGTTCAGATATTAAACATTTTTATTGCAAAGCTCTACCAGCGACTTTACCACTCGGTCACAAAGTGGCTGTGGCTCAGCGCGAGGTGGGTCCACTTGATTACTCACAGTTTACACTAGTGTAGAATCATTTTGTTTTTGACAATTTATAAACCAAACTTTAAGGCTGATCAAAAGTATTGCCATATATTAATAATGAAAACATTTTTCTTGCAGTCCCGGACTTAAATCAGACTGAAAAAGTTTTCTTGCAGCCTGCTTATTTCACACTTTCCATCTGGATTGTGATTCGCTAAAAGGCTGTTTCTCCTCACAAAGTCCTCAGATTTAGTGACGGCTGAGGAGATGACATGTTTACCAGGATTCGGGTCAGAAATGGTCGTTTTCAAAGTGACCAGAAAGCACCTGATGCCGGGCACAAGACTGGGCAAAGGTAAGAACAATCAAGAGAGCTGTTCTGTCACTCGCTGCCTGATCTGATTAGAATTAGGGTTCACATTACTTTGATAATTAATTTTCTCTGTATGTACTGCATTTGTAACTGATGCCTGTTTCTTCTGTCCTCTTCCAGTGGGCTTCTCTGACTGCACAGACCGCACAAGATTTGGTTTCAGCAGTGATGACAGACGTTTCATGGTGCAGACAGACGGCACTCTGACGGTCAGTAGAGTTTAAAAATTGAAGTTTCCAATGTTCAGCTCTCCAACTTCATAATTTTTTTGTCCTATTAAGGATGTAAAAATTGTATGTTATAATCCTATGGTCTGCTGGATTAAAATATAAATTCTCAGCAATAATTCAGGTGGTTTCATCCAGATGTCCAGTAACAAAATGATATCTATACTGAATTGAGCCCATGTGACTTCACTTTAAGATGTGGCAGCTCTGTTGGGAGAAACCTCTAAATGTGCACATTTTCATGTCTTTCTCTTAACATACACACACTGACCTGAGCCGTCTGTAATGTGACAGAGTTTTAGTTCACTGTTGTCAATCTACTTTACACATCCAGCTGTCCCCGGCAGTTCAGTTTGCCCAAGTTTTGATTTTGTCATGTAGAAATCTTTCTTAAATCTAAAACTGTTGCCTGTTGTTTATGTTGGCCTTTACTGATGAGTGTTTCTCCCTCCAGGTACAGAGACGGGTTGTTCTTCATGAAGGACACCAGGACTTCTTCATCCACTCCTGGGACTCGCAAGGTCGCAAAATGACTCTTCCTGTCAGGGTTTCACACCGTGGGCTTCACCACCACCACCAAAATGTTGAGCATCACCATGAGCATCACAAGCTTCAGCACCACCTGACTGAAGTGGACTCTGCTAATAACACAGAGGTAGGATGAGAGACACTACTGAAGGAGCCTGAAGGAAGAATGAGTAACGACTTATGGAAAATAAGCTTTGCAGGTCACACATGCATCAATTTGTTGTTTGTTTGTGTGGAATAATGAAGATCTTGTGTAGTTTGACAGTGAAAAGGCTCTGTTTTTGTTATTTTTGTTATTTTTGATCGAACACTGTCCCTCTCCACTACAAATGTGCATGTTCTTCCAGAGTGCACCTGAGACACTGGTGCCTGTTCTGCATTTCCCCAAGTCTGGTGAAGGACTGAGGAGGAAGAAGAGAGAGTGGAGTATTCCTACAATCCGTGTCACTGAGAATGACAGAGGACCCTACCCCTTGAAGATATCTCAAGTAAGAGGAACTAAAGATGTAGAACGCTGTAACCAGGCCACTCTCAGTTTCTGTATGTCAGAAATTAAAATGCAACTGTAGCATTAGTTAAAGAACTTCCACTACTGTCATTAAAATTGCAAATATCTATCTAGCAACATTGCAACTGTGCTGTCAGTGACAGGAGGATAACTCAGACTTGGTGTGTTTTGTCTACAGATCCGCACTTCTGCAGATGAAGTAAAGAAGATCTATTACAGCATCTCTGGTCCGGGAGCTGATCAGCCTCCTGTTGGCCTTTTCACCATGGACAGAAACAATGGCAGTCTGTATATCTCACAACCACTGGACAGAGAGAGACAAGACGCCTACACGGTAAGCATCCTCTGATTTTAGTTTTATATATACACTCTTTGTCCACTTCTCAGGATTAGACAGGGAGTTCGATCAGAGTTTTCGGAACTGTGTACTTTGTTATCCACCATTTCATGCTGACATAAATGTAAAAGTACAGTAAGTTGCTCTTGCAAGTAATTCTTGTAATATGTCCACACTGTTTTCATGTATGGAGGAGCACTTTACAGTGATTCAGTTGAATATAACTCAGAAATTGCCTTGCGGCATAATCAATCTGTCAACAATTAAAACTGTGACGGTAAAATCCAAAACATTCTCACTCCTGACTCGTCTTGTATTGATGGGCTTTTCTATGTTTCTGCTGACTGGAAGAGCTCCATGTTACTCCAAGTAAATGTATTCTCAGAGTACCAAACATTCACCCTGTTTGCTCCTTCAGAAAACAGCTGCTATGTACTCACAGTGATAAAGTGTCAGGAATGTGCTTAATGTCACCTTTGTTTATGCTCTAATGATGTAAAGGCATGGAGCTACATGGATTATTCTCACATTTGCAGTATCATAATATATGTTGTTTGTCTCTGTGCAGTTTCAAGTACATGCTGTGGCAGATGGTTCAGAACAGGCTGAGGCTCCTATGGAAGTTGTAGTGAACGTAATCGACCAGAACGACAACAAACCTATTTTCACTCAAGCCACTTACCGCGGAGAAGTTGCTGAGTCCTCACCAATAGGTACTGTCAGTAGATCTCATTTCAGCGTGAAAAATATGTCTGTTAGTGTTCAACTGTGGTTTCACTTTTAGATGAGAAAAAGCAGGGAACAGCTGCTAATGTTTTTCCTAAACTTTGATATAGTAAAATCCAGGACCTGCTCCAACAAACTGTGACCGTTGACAGGTACCAAATGAGATCTGCATTGGTGTGTTTACTGTTCACTGTTGCTTTACCTGGAGTGCATGCTGAAAACCTGAACAAAGTTTCCCAGTGAAAGTATATTGGTCTGCCAATATTGTCCAGAAGAGTAGGGAAGAAGAAGAAGAAGTAATTAAGCCGAAGCTTCTTCAATTTCTTCATTACATAGAAACTGTCCCTTATTCACTAATGAGTGAATTCAGTGTAGAGAACTATAGAGTGTGTCAGATGGCAAAATCAAAAACAGCTTTGGACACATCCTCAATAATTGATGAGAATTTCTAAAGTATGCCTCATGTTCAATCTACCAGAGTTCTCCCATGTGAACCCCCTCTTTCATGACCTCCACTGGCTCCCTGAAGTAAAACAACAATGGTAGGGGTCAGTCAGATCTTCTGGCCCAGCTCGAGCACCAAATACCTCTGCTGTCCCTACACCCCAACTTCATTTAGTAAATAAGGCTGCCACTTTAAAGCTGGAGTGCTGCTGGACTGTTACATATAAAAATTCTTGCCAAACGGTTCACACAATGCTGGTTAAGCCTACGGCCGCCAGGAAAATCTCTTTGTATTTGAAGTATATCAGCGTTTTAAAATGGTGTCTGTGGCGAACCATAATGATGTGTTTTATTCCAAGCTGAAGGGGGAGCAACGTAGTGTCAGGAGCAACTCAGTATGGCAGAGCCTGTACGTCTTTAAGCATGTGTGGACAGTCCTGTGTAAATACTCTCACTGTCAGAAGGGAAGACAAAAGTTCTGCACTTTAATAAAATGCTCTGAATACTTTGAAAAGCCTGGACTTAATATTGACTTCTGACTTCTCTCTCTCAAGGTTTTGAGGTGATTACTGTTGTGGCCGAAGATCTTGACGATCCAAACACTGACAACGCAGATATCCGCTACAAGATTATGAGCCAGGACCCAGCAACTCCCCCCTGACCTGTTTGCCATCAACTCAATCACTGGAGCCATCAGAGTCGAAGCCACTGGGCTGGACAGAGAGGTGAGGCTTTTAAAATATAAATCACCTGTCTTAGTGTGCTTTCACACCTAAATGTTGGAATTATCTGTTTTTCAGACAAAGTCCCGTTTGATTTGGTTCAGGTCTGTGTAAAAGCTTCCATGTGAGCTCCGGGGTGGCGATGGTGCAGTGGATAAGACACATGTCCCTGAACAAGACACCCAACCCCTAGTTAACTCAGTTATCTGAAGTGTAGTACAAAGTACAGCCAAGACTAATATGAACGTCATTAGTTTTGGTGTTTGGTCACAGGCATCAAATTAAATAATCACGGCTCACCTCACATGTTGATCTCACATTCTGACTTAAGAGCACATGAACACACAACGACTTCACAACTCGGGAAATGGGGCCGTCCTAGGAACACGTGAACGCACCGTGAGCCACTGGTTGCAATTCAGAACCCTCACCACTTGATGGCACTAAAACTTTCACACTGAACCTTCTCTTCTAACAGAGAAACCCAGAGTTCACACTGGTGGTACAAGCAGCAGACTTGAAGGGAGAAGGGCTGACTGGACGAGCGAAAGTAATCCTTACTGTCACAGATAGCAATGACAATGCTCCAACCTTCACTCAGTCCTCCGTAAGTACAACATACTTGTAGCTGGAAATTTATTTTTTGCTAAACTCCTCCCTCAAAGAGCAACTGTTAAATCATAGCTTAGCGAAACTTACAAGGCACAGCAGATTTGTCAAGCTCTCACCATGCTGAAGTGTCATTTTCCCACCTTTCCTCCAGCACAACAGAAAAATTGTTTGGAAGTAGTTAGCTCACATAATTATTTTTGGTAATATGTAATATGTTGTCATTTTACTTAGTAGTTATGTAGGATTGGAGATCAGTCTGGTCCTGGGAAGACATGATTATCTTAAAGTAAATGAACTACATGATACAGACCATGAAATTCCATTTAGTTCTCAGGCAACAGCCTTTTTCCAGTCTTTGTTTTCTTCATTTGTCTCTCCCACACCTTCACACATCCTTTGCATTCTCCCAGTATACAGCAACAATTGAGGAAAACAAAGCGGACGCTCAGCTCCTTGTGATGTCAGTAACCGATGGTGACGAACCGCATACCCCAGCTTGGAACGCCAAGTTCACAATTGTCAGTGGTGATCCTTTAGGACTTTTCACTGTGACAACGGGACGAAACAAAACTGAGGGAATCCTTTCTACTGCCAAGGTAGGAAGTAAACCAGGAATTCATGAAGACATCTGTCAGTAAATCATTTAATTTACAGATTACTTTCTGAGACCAGTTTCTTAAATAGCTGTCGTTCTTATGTAAAGAATTCAAGTTAGTGCTGTGCTTTGTTTCCATCCAACCAGGGTCTTGACTTTGAGAAGACCAACAGACACGTTCTGTTGGTTGCAGTGGAGAATGAGGTTCCTTTTGCTGTCCCTCTGCCCACTGCCACCGCCACAGTGGTGCTGAATGTGCTGGACGTCAACGAGGCTCCAGTCTTTGACCCAGCAGAGAAGCCTGTGTCAAGACCGGAGGACCTTGCAGTCGACAGTGATGTGGTGCAGTTCACCGCTTCTGACCCAGACACTGCACGCAACCAGAAAGTCAAGTAAGATCAAACCCTGGTCTATTTTTGACAGAAGCCACTTCCAGCCGCACAGAGCCGATGAATCGTGACAGAAGTCAGACACAGAAATGTTTTCAAAATAAAACACCCACATCAGCAATAACAGACAAAACAAGAAAGAAAGAAATTATTTAACTAGCCTATTTAATCATGGTAGAAGCACAAAAATCAAAGTTAAATGACCTAACCAACAAGACAGCTTAATCTGACGATGCGCTTTGCTTCTCAAATGCTCCCTGTGGTGTACTGAGAGGATAGAACAAAACCAGGTCGCAGAGAGCTGTGCCGGCTAGTGGACGCAGCTGAACGAATATTAACTGAATGTCAGGTCTGTGAAGGCCCCATCATGAAGCATGTTGTCAGCAGTTACACTCTTCTGTGATTATCTTATGTCCAGGTACAGAATGATCAGAGACCCTGCAGGCTGGCTGAAGGTGGACAAAGATACGGGTCTGATTAAGGTGAAAAGCGCCATGGACAGAGAGTCCCCCTTCATCAAGGACAACAAATACACAGCACTCATTGCTGCATATGACGATGGTAGGGGGGACAAGGTTCTACAAGCTTATCTGGTTTTCTCATTATGGTTTTGGCTTCCCTAGAACTGAATGTATTTTGTTCTCCTGATGTGTGTATGTCTGTTATCTCACCAGATGAAGTCCCAGCCACAGGAACTGGTACTCTTGTGATCCAGCTTCAAGATGTCAATGACAATGCACCCAGCATTGAGGAACGTGAAATCAAGGTGCATCTTTTCTCCCAAACATTTCAGTCGTTATGTTTTAAAGCAAATTTGATTCAAATAAAATTAAAAATTGACATGTTTTGGTTGCAGAACTTGAGTACCATGTGATGGAAATGAAAAATGCTTATATTCAAAATTTTACAAAATCAAGTCACATCAATAATTTTAAATATTAACCTCAGAGATAAACGTAAGCAAAGGCCATGGTGTGCAGTAATGTGAAGATCATAAACAAAATCTTAAATCAGACATTGTTTTCCCAGGTGTGTAACAAGGACTCGGCTCCTCAGCTGCTGTCAGTAACAGATAAAGACGGACCGGGCTTTGGTGCTCCTTACAGCGTCTCATTACAGGGCCTCTCGAAGAACATCTGGACAGCTGAGATGAACGAGTCAAGTGTGTTATTTTGTGCCCAACGTAATATCCACGCAAAAAAGCAGTAAAGTTAATAGCTAATAGTAATAGTACAGACATCAATGAAAGTTAATAATAGCACCATTACATATGATAGTAATAATAATAGGACTCATAATAATAATTAAAGCATTGGGTGTGGAGCTTGATTTCTGAAGGTTTAATCTTTGAACTCAAACAGTGAAGCGGTTTTCATGTAAACTTTCCTCTTTGTTGCAGATCACAGCATCATTCTGACTTTAGCCACTGAGCTGGCCAGTGGAGAGTACACCGTGCTCCTGAGGGTTTCAGATAATATGGGCCTGGAGCAGGACAGCACCATCCAGGCCACAGTGTGTGACTGCACTGGGGAGGAGGTGTCCTGCCAAGGCAGGAGTGTGCCAGGAAGCAGCAACATGCCGGCTGTCCTGGGAACACTTGCAGGCATCCTGTTGCTGCTGAGTAAGTCTGATATTTTAAATCTAATTAAATATGAAAAGATGCTCATCATAGTTTCAGGGACGGGAGATAAGCTGAGAAGAAGTCATCACAACTATGGTTGGAACCCATGTAAGATACTTCTAGTTCAGGAGGACCCAATGAAAACCTGAGACTGTGCAACTAAAGTTCTGTCAACGTGGTCTGTAGGACGCTGCGTTCAAATACATCACAGTGTGTGCCTTCATGGTGATGAAGGAACTCAGTCACCCAGTACAACAGTGTTGCTCACTAATGTGTTTTAAGAGTTTTTAGATTTCATCTTTTAGCACAGAGGAAGACGATATGATACAACACACAATACATGTTAATTAGACAATTCATTGTTCATTTTGGTCTTTAGTAACAATATGAAAACCTCTCTGTGTCTCTGTTCTCTGTATGTTCAGTGCTGCTGTTGCTGCTGGTGAAGTTTGCAAGAGATGGAGTCTTTACTTCAGGACAACCATAACAGCCAGACGACATCTGCAACGACCTGTCAGAGGAAATCAGTCTGTCGGAGTCAGTGTCTTCTTTTAAGTCCTGTCTGAAGACTCATCTCTTCTGGAAAGTGTTTTCTGAGTTTATTTGAGATACAAGCCTTTTTTATTATTTTAATTTCCTGCTTAAGCTTTACTCTGCAGATTTTGTTATATTTTATTGTTTCTTTATTGATTGCTATGAGTATATATATATATATAGATATATTTGTTTCTTGTTGGATGCTGTTATTATTATGTCTTTTTTAAATCCATTTGTGATGCAGCTTTTAATGGGAATTCCAAACATATTGCATGTAACCCTGGACTCTGTGCTGAGTAAACGTAACAGTCAAAATATCTCTGTTCTCTGTGTTATCCAGACTTCAGGGACAACGTGTCTCTGTGGGACGATATGATTGAACCTAAAGCTGGATAAATAACAGGCTCACTGATGTCTCCTCACTCATTCGAACACACATGTACACAGCGTATGTGTGTTGCTGTGAGTCCTTCTGCAGAAGACTTGAATAAAACTCACCAAAAGACAGAAAGTGTTTGCCTGAGCTGTTTATTTGAAAACTCGAATTGCCATCACAATTTTGGCGTTGTCGGCAGGATTTAGTACAGTGCGTCTCCTAACAGTAATGTTAGCCATATCAAGCTAAATCATTGATACTGCATGTAGAGCCAAGTCAAATCGAAATAGCCCACAATGTCACGTGATGCTATAGCTGCTTTTTTCAGCAGCTGCTGCAGCTCTCAGGCAGTTTGGCTGCAACAGAGTCCAGTTTGGATGAAAAATAGGCTCAGTCGTCCCCCGTGGTCAACACTGAAGTCATGCCCCCCCCCCCCACCCCTTATTGTCAACGGTCAAGTGAAAGGATTGTTACAGTCTGTTAGACCGAGTGTCGGTGGAGATTAAAGAGCCAGCTTTAAATTAAAAAAAATCTCAGGCCTTCCCCATGTGCGGTTTCTGCCCATGGTGCCTTAATGTGACCAAAGTTCATTTACCTGTTTCTTTCTCTCATGTTGGGATGATCTGAATTGCTTCAATTTGCTTTGGGGTGAGAGGGCTTTTCTTTTCAGTGATCACATGACCCAAAACAATATCATTCAGACACAGACTGCAGTTTAGATATGCTAGCTTCATGGCCATCATCAGGAAGGTGTTAAATCTAGAGCCGTCTTTCACAAATCTCAAGCCCGGGACAATGATCAGACAGCAAAAGGGAATGTTTAAAACGCTTTTCAGTTTCTTCACTGCATGTTAGTGGTGCTGAAGATCTCTCTACCAGAGGCTTCCCTGAAACCCCTACTTGTTCTGAGATATCTAGCGCTCATTTTTGGAGTGGTTTGAAATTCTTGAGTTCTGATGAGTGATTCTGTGGCTCCTGAGTCAACTAGAAATGTGACATCTTTCCCTGCCACGTTGATTATGTGTTCAGGCATGCGTTGATATGCGTCATTCTTCTATTTTGCATATATCCCTTCTGATTTTACTTTATCAGTTTCTGTCTCTGCTCAAGGCACAAGATGGTCTCATTTATCAGAGTCTGCATGTCTGCTTCAGTTTTAACCTCTGTATCTGTATCTGTGTATGTGTATGTTAGGGTTGTAACAGTATACCGGTATGGCGATTTATCGCGATATTGGCATGTACGATTATCATATCGTAAACATTTGCTTATCTGCGGTTTAAAAAAAAATTTAAAAAATAAACCAGAATTCACCCGCACTGCCGCTGCGCCGCATGCAACTTCTTTCAGCTTGACTGCTTAGACTCCACCCATACCTGTACAGTGCTGAGACAGAGGCTGCGAATCTGTATCTCCCGCAGAAAAAAAAATTTAAATCTGCAGTATGGGAATATTTTGGATACCCGAAAAACGATCATGGTGTTGTCCTTGAAAATGGATATCCAGTTTGCAAGATATGTGGAAGAAGAGTGGCTGCAAAAGGAGGAAACACTTCGAACATGTTCTCCCATATACGGGAACACCATCCCTCCGTGAAGATAAAGGTAATTCATAATTTTTATAACTTAAGGCCATATTATTTCTGTCATGCTGAGGGAATCCCGGTCTGTCAAAAAGACGCACAACAGTCTTTTTTGCGTTACAGTAAAATGTGCGATTTAACAGAATTAACAGAACAGGGAAAAATCAGGTGGATCCGCTACAATTTCACAGAGTTATGTGAAAGAAGCTGTTTTTAACCACGTAAAGTAAATTCACTCAGCCGCATCTTTTTTTTGAATGACGAAGTTGTGTTTATTGATCCATGTGTCATCGCCATGATCACATGAAAGATTAGTTAGTACTTTAACACATACTAAAGTTTTAAATGTCAAAGTTTTACAGTTTAGAAGCTGGTGAAGTTTAAACGTCAAGAGTCACTGTCGGGACGATTGAAACAGGTGTTTCATTCGTCCCGACACGCAGCCATTCTACGTTTATTTAGATACGGCGGGAGAGGGGGCTGAATCCACTGGGCTCCAGGTTGGACCACCAGGATGCTCACAGCCAAATAACAGGGTCTTCTTCACAGTAGGCTAGACCAAGAAAACAGGCTGCAGATGTGCATAAAAAGTGCAGCCGACATCTGATCCAAGTGCATTAGCTGTTAGATTTTGCAGTTAGCTAGCTAAGTCATATTTATACTATTTTTTATTAAGAAAAAGGACTTAATGAGTTTGCAATTACGTATTAAGAAAGGCAGTGTCCAGCTTTCTAAATAAAAACAAGAATAACTTAAACTATTTAAATGTATATCGTTGTGTTTCATTCGTCCCTCCCCTGTGTCTCATCCGTCCCGCACAGTAGGGACGAATGAAACAATGCGCACCTTTCGTTCAAAGTGAAATTATACTGAAGTCGTTTTACATTTTAACAAGATAACACCTGGTACTGATAGAACACATATGTGAGTTGTTGATGACAACAACAAATGATTTCTGTCTGCAACGCTATATTTTAAAATGACGTGTATGTGAAAAGTGTTTCATTCGTCCCGCTCTCCCTAGATGGATGAATAAATCAAAATATAGCTGTGCAGTAAATCAAATCGCGATGTAGCGCCTGTGAATATACAGCATAAAAGACTGGTGTGCGACCGCCTTAATTCTATATTCAACGTGTCTCTGTATGAATGAGCAGCGCCGTTTAGCTCTAGTAGATCTAGTAGCCTACACACTCGAGCACGCATGATGCTCATGGTTTTAAAGCATCTGCTGTCTCACCCACTATGTGAAGAGCGTGAACACATGAACATATCCAGACAGAGAACACTTAATGAGCATTTTATAATTGTTTTTAAAAGAATAATCATCAAATACACTGACTGAAACTCATAGGTGTTCAGTACAACCTGTAAAAAAAAAGTTTGTTACAATAAACCATGTTCAACCAAAAACCATATCTGTTTTTATTCATTTAAGGGTCATTGTAGCTGATGATGATTATAATAATAATGATAGTTTAATATCGTATACCGTGAAACCGTGAAACCGTGATATTTTCTGAGACGATTATCATACCGTGAAAATCTCATACCGTTACAACCCTAGTGTATGTGTGTGGGTGCTCTCACGTGATTCATGTGCAGGTTGCTCTGCCATCTCAGTTCCAGTGTCCAAACCCTCCTTCCCTATCCTCGGTCTCCCCCCTGCTAGTCAATCAGTTCCATCATCAATAAATATCAATGAGCCTGTTCCAGAAGCAGCCATGCACGCCCAAGCCATGACATTACCTCCACCATGCTTCACAGATGAGCTTGTATGCTTCGGATCATAGGTAGTTCCTTTCTTTCTCCACACTTTGGCCTTTCTATCACTTTGGTAGAGATTAATCTTGGTCTCATCGGTCCATAAGATTGTGTTCCAGAACTTTTGCAGCTCATCTCTGTACTTGCTTGCAAATTTCAATCTGGCCTCCTGATTCTTCCTGCTGGTGATTGGTTTGGATCTTGTGATGTGGCCTCTATATTTCTGCTCTCTGAGTCTTCTTCCAACAGTGGATTGTGATACCTTCACCTCTGCACTGTGGAGGTCGTTGGTGATGTCACTTGATGATGTTTTGGGGTTTTCTTCACAGCTCTCATGATATTTCTATCTTCAACTACTGTTGTTTTCCTTGGCCGACCTGTTGGACGTCTGTTGCTCATTAAACCAGTAGTTTCTTTCTTTTTAAGGACATTCCAAATTATTGTGCTTGCAATTGCTTGCTTTTCTCCCATATACAGCTCTCTGGTCTTCATGTTGGTTTATCCTCTTTAACAGGAAATGCAGTTTTGGTTTGAACCAAGGATGAAGACTTAGACTAGTCATGCAGAGCTATTTAATATTTGGACAATCAACCTAAAAGGCAACACCTGGGCAACAAGAACCATCTGTGGTAAGGCTGGTATGTCCTGAGTTGTTTAACACATCTAGATGTGAATACCAGTAAATAAAAGCTGAAATTCTGAACTCTTGTCTCAAACTCATCCTTTGATCTTAAACCCAAATGTCTTCAGTGAACAACTATGTTAACTATGTTACCACCATCTGACATAAAACCTGACGGTGTTGACGTCTGACGGTGGTGACAAAAACACACTTTTTAACATGACATGCCGTTCCAATAATTTTGGAGGGGACGATATATGTGTATGGCACTCAGATAAAGTAAATTTATCTGAGTTTATGTCGTCATCTAAAACCCCGTTTGCGGCACAGCTATAAGACTGACACTTTAGATTTAGTCCTACTTAAATTAGTACTGACATCAATTCTTAGCAGTGTTCTTATGACTAATTCTGAGAAGCTTGAAAAATATGGGCACAGAACAGAAAATTTATTCAGAACCAATTATTTCAGAGTTGTGTACAACAGTATTTTATGATGCCACGAAATGGTGTAACTTGTTAAATGCACACACATGTGCCTAAAATAATACATTTTGTTTTTCTGTGACAGCTCTCTTAATTTCTTGTTTGGGCTGTCCTTCCATTTTTAAGGAGTGAAGCAGGGCATTACTATCTACAATTATCGTCTGCTGCCCTCTAGCTAAAAAGCTGGTGATGGCATAATTTGACTGACCAAGTAAGGACTGACTTGGTTTGGAGTGTTCTCCTCATTGCCACTGGCCAATTACATTTATTGTGTACAGTAGTAATTTGTGTTGTTTCGCACTTTATTTCATTCATACTGTGCAGAATTATTATCTTGACGTATAATACTATAATACTAAATAAATCTTAGAGCAAGGCCCTCGACTAAACTGTGTTGGTTGTGTTAAAAGTTATTCTTATAAGAATAAACAAGTTTATTTTTAAGCTGCATTATGTCATGTTATCTTGGTGAGGTCTCATAACTACACTTTAGGGATAATCTTTGTTTTTTGTTGTGTTTCTAAAGAACATTTTAAACTTTAAAATTCTCAAATATCAAAATCTATATCAGTCTTAAAAATTCCTTATCTGTATTGCTTCCGTTTGCCTCTGCTTTTTATCCAATGACAGTCAAAACATTTTAGCTGTTTATCTGAATCAGATGGTTGGTGGCACAACAGCATAACTTAACCCATTTAAAAAGTGTTTTCAAGTTACACAAGTGGACACCACTCATCTGGTCCAAAAAGGCCACGTTGGGTTTTGGGGGTCACAGCTTTACTGCTTTTGTCACAACTGCAGCTTCACAACACTGTATAAATTTTGGATGTTTTACAAGTGAAAGACTAATTTCTATTTAAATAAATAAACATTCACCAATCCATAATTGTATTAAGATAACAAGAATTCAAAATTAACAAAGCGTTTGTATTAAAGTACCTTTGGAGGCAACAGCAAAACATGTTTGATAAAGTGAGAGATGTCAACACACACTCATCTAACATTAAAAAAAGCATTTGATAACTCACTGACCAAACCCTCAGAGGGTTACGTGGCATTTTCAGGCTACCTGGATGTCACCGTGATTTGTGACTAAACAATCTGCAATAAACAGCAACAAACGGCAAGACTGAAGCTTTTTTGTTTATTTCCTTTTCATTTGGGCTCTGGAGCTACATCCATCTTCAGCCTACAATTTATTATATATTTAGGCCAATTAAAAAAAGATCCTTTGGCCTCTGAAAAGTCGCTGTTGAAGTAGTTCAAACACTAAAACTGCCAAAGCGCTTCTTACAATACATCAAAATATAATAATCTAACTATGTTATGAATAATTCTCTGACGGGGTGATTTTGTCTGAATGGCAGTTTATAATTTGATATTGGTACTTTTAAAGGGTTTTTGAATACTTATTTCACATTTGTCCACTTTTATGTTTTGCATAAAAAAAGCAACCTTTACATGTGTTACAATCTGCTTAAAATAATATACATTTTATTAAGTTTTTGTCAAGATACAGTCACTGTGATAGAGGATCTTATTTAATAAACCACCCAGTAACTACACTCTTAGCCTACAAGTGCAAGTATCACCGGCAGTAGAGGCCTTCCGGTCAGCGCCAGAGTTTTTTTTGCACAGGTTTCAGATTGCTGTGCTGCTTTAGCAAATGCCTTGATAAATTAGATGTGGAATTTTCTTGGAGGAAAGCTTTTTGCATATCGCACAGGACAGAAGGCAATGTTCATTAAGCAACTGTTTTGTAAAAACACTGAATACTGCTCTTTTTATGTAGCTATGGTTCTATTATCTATAGTATGGTGAAGTTTCAAAAGTGCGAGACAGATCATACTTGTAAATCATTAAATCTTGCATTCAAAACAACTGATTTTCTTTTCATTTGGTTTGTAAACATCCATCACCACATGATCTATGATCCAACCACTAAGTCTTTGGTGAAATACAACAATTACATTTGTAAAAATATTTTAATCTTAACACTGTAATATTACTTTTCGGGGCAGGTCAAGTCAAGAACTCAGACCTTATGTTGGTGCTGGACCTTAAGTCGGCTGCTAGCCAGAAAGCTAAAGGAAGAATAGAGAACGAGGGAGACAGACGGTCTTTCAACAGCTGGAAGTATTGGCATTATTGTGTCACAGTCTGAGAACACTGTTGTCTGTTGTGAACTTTGTGCGACCAGCAAGAAGCTTTTAACTGCAAACAGCAATGTGAAACTTGTGGAAAAAAACCCTCCAGTGCTAGAAACAATGACCATATTGATAGTAAAAGGTACATTAACAATAGAGAAGAACATCTTACCCAAAGTTATGCATGTACTTTGTATA